>JAUPMG010115930.1:0-11888 GCA_031762675.1 Pachysandra terminalis | reverse complement strand
AATATATAAGTTACTGAAATGTTAAAGATCAGATTTTCTTTGTATTATAATTTTAACTATAACATGTATTATAAGATCAACCTTCCCGTGCAACGCACGTGTACTTTTGCTAGTATATATATATATATGCGTATAAGCATGTTTTGAACATGGTTCCAAAAATATAATATCTTATCCACCGATATGGTCAATACGTATCTTGTATCCACTGTATCGGCATGATAAACAAGTGTATTTCAGGATAAATTAATTTCTATATTGTATCAGTCGATACATGTAACATATCAACCATACCAGTCAATAAAATCTGTATGTTACAATATCTCAATCAATACACTTGATACATGCAATGCCGTTTTTACATGTAAAAACGTGAAAACGAACCATTCACCCCATTGCACAACCCTCCTTCTCTCCTTAACCAAAAGTCAAACCAAATTGAAATACAGCCAATTTAATCCCAGCATCGTCTTAGTTTGATTAAAACATATTCAATTTGGAGCTTAAAAAAATTCTTGCATAGTTTTCCGAGGTATGCATTGTAAGAGTTTTTTTTTATTTATTCTTTCTAAATTATATTCTTTATGTCTAAAAACATGTTTTGGACTTTTATTTTTTTTTTTTGATAAGTCATGAATATATATAAAAGAGGGGGGGATAAAAGTACAGCTGCCAAAATAGAGAAGACCTCTACCAAAGGCACCAAAACAGAAATGAGGACTAGGAGTCCAAAAGAAGGAAAGAAGAGAAAGGAAAAAGACACATAACACTACACAAAAGTGTCTGCACGCACAACCAAGAAACTAAGAATCAAAGCTAGGCCATATCCAAATCTCCTGAGAACATAGAAACCCTACTAGCACCTCTCCTCGCAAGGTCAGTCACCAGCTGATCGGTCACCCTAGGTGTCAGAAACGAAAAAGTCCGCCCCTTACCAAAGATGTCACCAAACGAACCAAATGTGTGACCCTCCAGCTACACGAATCGAGTCTCTCCAGCCAGTCAACAATAAGGGGGGTGCCACACACAATCCCAATATCCAGAAAACCCTGTGCGCGTCCGAACCTCAAGCCCGTCACAAGTGCCACCAACTTGGTCCACACACACTCAGTCGAAACCGTCGGGCCAGAGAAACAAAAATAGGACTATCACCCTGATCTCGGAACACTCCTCCAATCCCGGAAGGACCGGACATGGCAGAATAGAAAACCGCAAAAGACAGCTTCACCCAGCCAACCGGAAGGAGGGACCGAGTGCAACTGGCAAATCTATGGCAAACAAGCAATCGAAGAGATTGAGTATCACTCACGGACAATATCAGATGCAAACGGACCAAAGAACTGGCCCCAAACCAAAGCCCAGGAGGCAACAGAAGACAGAATCCCCACAATAACACACGAGGCCGAAGATGCCACATCTTGAAAGATCCTCTGGTTCCACTCCCTCCACACAAACCACAACACATCCTGAAAAACCAACATAAAAAGAATCCTACCCCTCTCAGCAAGACCCGGAAAACTCCACTGCTCAAATAACTGGCAAATACTCCCTGGAAACACCCAAGACCTCTCGATGGATTGAATGAAAAAGCCCCAAATCTCCGAGACGAAAGGGTAGTGAATGAAAATTTGGAGTTGCCTATCCATAAAATATGGAGTTTTAGTACATGGATATATGGGTTTCAAGTGAATTACATAGATCTAGTTGCCCATTTTTCAAGACGTTTGCAATGTTTTTAGATATTTTTTGAAAAAAAAAATAATAATAAACTACCTTATTTTATAAATAAAAACTATTAAAGCATATTGTTTTGACCTAAAGTTTCTATATGTGATGAATCCAAGGTTGATCTATCAGCTTAATAGATTGATCATAATGTTTCAAAAATAATTTTGAATATTCATATTTATTATGAAATAGTTTAATAATTTTTATATATAGATGTATTTTCATTATAATATAAGTTTTTTATAAAACAACTTGCGATTAGTTTTTTTTTTTTTCCTTATAGTCCCAGTAACAAAACTTGTTCCTTTCTAAGATACTGCTAAAGGATTTGAATTCTTTTCTTGATGTTTGAAGTTTGGAAGTACGGTTAATGTCATGAAATTGATTGTTTTGTATTCCTTATAGGTAATTAATGTTTTCTGTAAACTATGAATGCTTTTCTTTGTATCTTATTAATCTTTTTGTTATATTATAGTTTTTATACATGTAGTCAATTTTACTGTTAAAATTTCGAAGAGCCTGTGTATATATCGGCTTGTTTGCACACTGATATGTACTATGTTAGTAAGTGTATGATATGAAAGTTATGTCACATCATTTTTTAAGCTTATCTTTGCATTTAAAGAGTCTTGTTTAGAGTATCCAATAATTTCCATGAGCTTCCAAAGTTTCTTGATTTTTAAGGCATTTCCATGCATATTCAATACGTATCTTGATACATTTCCGCTTTTTAACGGACCAATACACTACCTCAATAATGATATTTTGAACCATGGTTATCAAACAGGTTGATATTGGACAAGAATAGTAATTGGGGCAGGTTGGCCATCAAATATGACATCTGGAAAGAACATTGTACAGTCCCTGCATGCTTAAGGTGACATTTAGATCAGATTACTATCAGACTCCTTGTAAAACTAAGTTACAGCTACAATGTGCAAGGGAAGGGTACTTTCTATACGGGTGTGGAAGGGTGATGAGGAACAGGCTTGGCTTAACGAGTTGACACACGACTTACCCGGAGCTAGACCAAGCCCAGCCTGCCCTTTTACAATGGGTGGGACAGACCAGGCTTGCCTTACCGAGCTAACACAAGACATACACGGAGCTATGCCAAGCCTGTCCTGGACCTTTACAAATTACAAATAATACAAGCTCCATCCCAAGACCAGGTTACCGCGTACCAAGCCTAAGATGTGAACCTTCCCTAATCTTATTATCTGTTAAAATCAATAGAAACCTCAGCTCAGCCTATATAGTTAGTGGATTCTATACTTAAATCCAGGACCAAATGGCTGGGCCTACATCTGCAACCAATTAACACCTACAGCAAGCTATGCTTGGAAACCAATTCACCCACCCCAGCCTGGCTCACTAACACTTCTATCCAGGAATGCTTCTAGACAACCTAGTATGTTTGGTTTTGAGGCAGGGAGTCATAGTAGAATTCAATGTAGAATAAGTATCATAAAAGCAACTATGAGTACCTTTCCCACTGCCTAGCAGTTTATCTGCTTTTGATGGTCCTCGAAAATCTCTGCATCTAGCCAAATTTGAATCTTCTGCTAAATGAGAGAATGATTCGATTGTTAACTTGATACCTTCCTGTATATTCAGAAATCAGCACACAAAAGCTTCAACACCCAAGCTTACCATGTTCTATAAATTCTGTTGTGAAGCAATTATTTTTTGGAGATTATTTAATCAAATCAGAGAGAGAGAGCAGGAAAAAAGCATTTATCCCTGTCTGCCATACACGGGTTATAATATCAGCACACAATAGTTCTATACCAATAATATATTTTGGGCCTTCATAAGGCCAGAACAACATAAGAACAGTTCAAATAATACAACACCTGAAGATCAGATTTCAGTATCAGCATTAGAACTACCACTATGTCATTATTTGACCTCTGAAGAAACCTGTGAGATGGTGTGACATATACGAATCAAAGGATCCAAAAAGCTAGAAGAAGGCCACAGAAGTTCTCAAGGATTGGTTAGAAATGATTCAAATGTCAAAAGCTAACCAAGCATATAGTTTGTGACAGGTTCAAATAGCGGGAAAGGAGGAAGACCTTCCATTTATTCCTCTTTCATTTCTAAACACAAAAATATGGAGGGGGGAAAAAGAAAGAAAAGAAAAACTAACAGAGAGAGAGAGACCAATTTCAGTTGAAAATTGTCAGAGCATTGTCTTGTTATTTCTATAAATTCTTATGCATTGGGAAAATTGAATGATAATAAGAGATTACCTTGGCATATCTGTTGAAAAAACCAGGGGTATTCAACACTAAACAATAATTTTACAAGTGTCATGAAAATACGGTGCCTTTGAAAATGTACCCTCATTAGAGAAAGACAATAAGAAAGAGGGGAAAGATGACATCATACGTTAAGAAAGAAAAATAAAGGAGAGTGTTGAAGATGACACAAATTACTATTTCAAACCAACACCTGCCTTATTTTTCTGTTTCTAGAGATATTACGTTCGTGTGAAAGGCTTTATTGTTTTTTTTTTATGAACAATGAAGGATAGGCGTTTATCACCTAAGGAAAACTTCTTTTGCAATTGCAAAAATAGGTGTGCAAACAGAGCTTCTCTCTCTATATATATTATATGTGTGTGTGTTTGTGCCTGTGTATCACTTTAACTATCCATCTAGTCCATCGACCTATCTATATTTATATCCATATCTACACACACATGCACATATATAGGTAGATAGACACATACACATGCATACACACAAAAAGATGAAAAGGCCAAAAAGCAACAGTGCCAAAAACTTACTTCCAGGGAGACAATTGGTGAGTATGCAATATATTTCTGAGCTGCAGAACAATTAAAAGTTCTGGTGCCAGAGAATAAGTGAACTGTAGGTGGGCTTAATAATGAATGGTCTTGCCTTTCAAACCCCAGCTTCTCATGTATCCATTTGAGAATCACAAGAATGAACCACACCATATTAACAGGAACTTGGATCATTGGCCTGCAATTAAAATCAAATGGCAACTCAATTTTCTTGCACACTATCCATCATAAGGAGTTATGAAAATAAGGAATAGTTGAGCCTATTCTTGCTTTAGTATTCAATGTAACAGTATAGAAGACAGAGATGATGATTAAAGAAAGATGGGTAAATATACAATTCAAAACATGCTTAACCATTACTAAATCTCAACACTATTACTACCTAGTAAAACATCATTGAAAGAAAATGAAGGGTACATATTTCCTATAAGATAAAGGCAGTTAAACATGTAATAATACATACTACATAGATGTACCAACCCATTCCTAAAGGTGCTGCATTTGGTTTTCACATGTTGAAAATCAAAGAAGTCAAATGAACATTTTGATCAATATCGAGGACAAAGAAAATACCAAATGCTTGGATGAGCAGCACTATAATACCTATTTATAAAAACAAAGGAGACCCCCAAAATTTTACCAATTACTACAGAATTAAACTTATGAGTTGCACCATGAATTATAGGAAAGAATGATGGAGCAAAGACAAAGAAAAGTAAACAGTCTCAGAAAACTAATTTGGCTTTATGCTAGGAAGGTCTACCATCAAGGCTATTTTTTTTACTTACAATTAATTAGTAGAAAGTTAAGAGAAAAGAAGACATCATACAGTTTTTATTGATATAAGGAAGCTTATGATTAGAGTAGCAAGAGATTTAATCCAGTGGGTTCTGAATAAAGAAGACATATTGATGCCACAAGAACATGTATGAGGGAAATCTAACTAGGGTGAAAACAGCTCAGAGTGAGATACATGAGTTTCTAGAAACAAGAGGTTTATTATATCAGGGTTGAACAATGTCCTTATCATCTTGCATGAGTTAAAAACTTAATAGTCAAAAGGATGTACCTTGATTCATGTTATTTTCCAATGATGTGTTTTGGTGGACAAATCTAGAGAGGGAGTAAATACAAAACTGGAAATGCAAAGGCATTCCTTGAAATCAAAAGCTTTTAGAATAACTCGAGTTAAGAAAGGTATATGGAATGCAACTTCAGTACAAATGGTAGGTCTGAAGAAAAGGTAAGAAATGAGAACAAAGATATTCTCAAAAGTGGCGACTTCTATTATCTTGGATCAATTACCTGTATTAAAGGGGATGAGGATGTGGCACATAGAACTAAAATTATGGATGGTTCAGAATAATACAACAATTCCATCTTTGGAACCCTAGAAATGGGGTCGCCTTATTGGTTTGTACAATTATGTTTGTTTCACTAATTATCACCGTCCTAGATACATGATGGTACGGGACTATTTAGACTCTAAGATCAAACTAGATTATAGAACAGGATTTGATAAGTAACCGTCAAAAAATTGTGATACATTTATCAACATTTCTTTTACTCCACTTGAATTCATTTCTGTAAGGTACTTCTAGAGTGGTATGTGATCGACATATTCTACTCAAGACCGAGGCAAATTTACTTCTTATTGGTTCAAGATAACTAAAATAATTGCTGATGTACAAATCAGAATGTCGGGCAACATCATCATCATATGTCTTATCCAAATTAGTTGGGGTCGGCAACATTAATCATGTTTCTCCATCCCAATCTGTCAAAAACCATATCTTCAGTCAAATTACGTGTATGTAAATCCTTTTTGATTGACTTCATCCAAGTTCTTTTAGATAATTATGCCCCCTTTTAGCACCTTCAATGATTTCTCTCTCTCACCTTCTCATAACTACTTTCCTAGGTCTTCGCTCAACATGCCCAAACCATCTTAACCTACTTTCATTTATCTTTTCCCCTAATTGAGCCACAACCAAACAACCTCGAATATGTACATTCCTCACCTTATCTTTCCTACTCTTCCCACACATCCATCTCGACATTCTCATCTCAGCAACATTTATGCTATGCATATGTTGCTTCATTGTTGCCCAACATTTTGATTTATACATCATTGCGGGCCTAATGGCTGTCCTATAAAATTTTCGTTTTAATTTGAGAGGAACAAGTCGATCCCATAACACTCTGGAGGCACTTCTCCACCGAAGCCATCCGGCTCTAATTTTATAAGTAATATCGTCATCAATATTTCCTTCTTTATGGATAATTGATCCTAGATAACGATATTGATTGCTTTTAGGAATCGTTTGGTTTTCAATTCTTACTATAGCTTCACCTCTACTATTATTAGTGCTAAAGTTACATTCCATGTACTCGATCTTTGTTCAACTTATTGTAAAACCTTTCGATTCCAAGGTCTTCCTCCATAACTCTAATTCTTCAACTACTCCCTCTCTAGTTTGGTCTACTAAAACTACATCATCTGCAAAAAGTATACACCAAGGCACTTCCTCTTGAATACGAGTAGTTAATTCATCCATAATTAAAGTAAAAAGATAGGGACTCATAACTGAACCTTGATGTAAACCTATCTTTACTAGGAACTCATTCGTCTCACTGCCTACAACTCTCACCCTAGTTACCGCTCCCGCATACATGTCTTTAATAAATTCGTTGTATCTGATTGGTACCCTTTTCCTGCTCAAACACACCAAATTAAATCTATAAGGACTCTATCATATGCTTTCAATAGATCAATAAAAACCATGTTAAGATCTCTCATCTTCTCTCTAAAAATTTCTCCATTAATTATCTAAGTAAAAAGATAGCCTCAATAGTAGATCTCCCTAGCATAAAGCCAAATTGATTTTTAGACACCTCGGTTATACTTGTTAACCTTCGCTCCATCACTCTTTACCATAATTTCATGGTATGACTCATAAGCCTAATTCCACGATAATTGGTACAATTCTGAATATCTCCTTTCTTTCTATATATAGATATTATCGTGCTCTTCCTCCAAGCATTTGGAATGTTGGACAACAAAGAAGTAAAATATTATTCTTTGATAGAAAAAAGAAAAATTATTTAATAATAAGTAAAGCTGTCCAAGTGTATTCCTAAAACTTACTATACCATATGCAAACAAAAGAAAACAATGAAGTGTATCTGTGATTGTGCATAGATACAAAAGACTTATGTCCAAGGACTATCCATTTTCATACGAGTCACCTATGTTACACCGACTTGAAAAACCCTGTTCCAATTGTTTCCATACATGTGGAGACAAATTCGGACATGCATATACCACTAATTCACCATGATTCAGGTGTTCACCAAATTCAATAGGGATGAAAAAAGAAAAGGTACGTGTTTCCAGATTGAGAGAGAAAATGTGAAATAAAAAGGAGAAAGAAAGCTACCAGAGAGTATGAGAGAAAAAGAAGAGGAGAAAATCCCTAATACTATAGAGAGGAAGAAGAGAGGAGATAGCGAGTGAGGATGGAGAGATAGTACTATCATTTGTAGCACAAAATCTTGCTGCATAGCTCACTGAGAATCGTGCCAACAACTCTTGTGCATGCCACGAGAACACCATGATGTAAAATTACTTGATGATTTGAGAATTCCTCTTCTACTAAGAGTGATCAATTTCTTTATGTTTGTCCCTTACATAGAAAGCATTTCAATTTTTCCTGAGCTCTCACTAGTGTTTCTGCTTCCTTAGTTATGCAACTGAACAATACATTTCTTCACCTATCTAATTTCTAATGAATCAGGATATGCATTCTGTTGTAGTATAAATAGTCATTATCTATTCTTCCAACGTGAGAGGGGCTGATCGCAATTGTGTGTGAGTAATTCATGTAATTGTTGAACCATTTCATTTTACCAAGTTCAACTTAGTTAGCTTAGTCAACATTTATGAGTTTTGATGCAACAACAAGATGTTATTTGTAACAAGTAGTTTTGTTGGTTAGTTAATTGGTCACGTATTATTAATAAAATGGGTTGGATTGGTATTATTTTGGTTGCTCCTTACGATAGAAGAATTTTGGTAAAAATACCTTAAAAGCCTTCATCCATAAAAATAATTACAAATGTATCTTTATCAAAATATCTCTTTTATTTTTAAAACGTCAATTCCATATAATTTAATAACAAATAACCCTGTTCAATTAATTATCTGAATGTATGAAATGTAACACCAATATATTTATATTACCTATAATAATTTACAACTTTATGTTATAAAATATTTTAATTTCATTACTTGCACAACTTTTATATATAGATATAAGTATAAAATTATTATACCCCGAATCCTCAAATGATTTCTGGGGTCAGCCAAATTCAATATCTCGTGCCCATGCCAGATTCCAAAAGTCGCACCTGAACCTATGCATCTAAACCAGCATCTATTAGCCAAAAGATTGATCATGGAAACTAGTCTTGTATCCACATGCCCTTCATTGTTGAACATTTCTTGAACAATGCTGTTGTTTCTCTCCTTCCAAATCCGCCATAGAATTGCACATGGAATCACATAGAATGCCCATAATTATAGAAATTAAAGATCAATTCCAACATAGCATCTGGTCTCTGACTCTCCTATGTATGCATCATGATCACTTACTGCAAATGGTAATAGCACATGGGCAATGAAAAAATAGATGATCTGCTGATTCAGTATTACTCGGCACATTTTGCATCCCCCAGTTTCTGCTAACAAGGTGGTCAACTATCACCACCTTGCCCACGGCCACAGTCTGTCCAAAAAATGACATCTTTCAAAGGAATCCCAGACCCCAAATATAATATCACCTGGAATGAATCTGACATGACAACCAGCTTCTTATAAAAGGATTACATAGTGTATATTCCTGAGGGATCGTTTGTCCTCCCCACCAATCAATTTCATCAGCCCTGAGGCGTCTACGTGTTCCTGCTGTGCTACGTCCTCTGAGGAGTCGATTGATCATCTTTTTACTACTAGCGAGCTTGCGATGGATGTATGGAAATTTTTTGCTTCTGTTTGTTCGATTAATCAACCCAGTATGGATACGGCTCGGAATCGCTGTTTATTATGGCTTTCTTCAGCCTCCTTCACTTCTCAGTCTGGGATTATTATTGGTTTGCTTCCTTCGATTATTTTATGGGAGTTATGGCTGGAGCATAATCTTAGAAGATTTGAAGAAGGCAATCATGATTCTGTGTTTGTTATCAAGAAGGTATGCAACTGGATCACTGAACTAATTTTTTATTTCGTCCGAAACGCAGGGCTTCGAGTTCGGATGTTGTCATGTTGACGTCTTTAGGCATCCCTGTTTGTGATGGGAGAGTTAAACGGCCTATGATTATTAGTTGGCTTCGACCTAAGCCAGGTTGGGTTAAACTAAATGTTGATGGAGCTTGTGAGGATAATCCTGGAGTTGGTGGTGGTGGCGGCATTATTAGAACTTCTTCTAGTTTTTTTCTTGCTGCTTTCTCTCGTCACTATGGGTATTGCACCAATAATATAGCGGAAGTTCATGATTTATTGGACAGTCTTCAACTCTGCCTTGATTGGGTTTTTGGTTGGTTGAGATAGAATCTGATTCTAAGATTTTGGTTTAGTGGCTTACATCCGGTTCGGATCCCCCCTAGAACTTCTTCTGGTGGATTAAAATTCGTTTGTTGCTTGATTCGCTGCAATTTTCTGTCAGACATGTATTCAAAGAAGGCAATTCTGATGCTAACGTGTTGGCTAAGGAGGGTGCTGCTCTACAGGATATTCACCATTTGCATATTAGTTCTCTGCCAAGGGAGGTTTGTGCTATCATCCGATTGGAGATGGCGGTCTTCCTTATGTTAGGAGATAGGTTTTTGCTTGGTTTTTTAGTATCGTTTTGTGGCCATCGTTTATAAGATGGTTCCCTTTTTCCACTTGCGGTTTGGCTTCGAACCGGCCCTGCTACTATTGTATCTACTTTTTTATCAATAAAGTTTCCCTCGTGACCTCGAGGTTCCCCTAAAAAAAAAAGATTGTGTTAAATAAGCCATTGATTTGATCAAGTTCTCTTTGAAAGTGTAGTCTTCTAAACAATCAATTCCAAGAAACCTATACCCCTCACTAAACAATCCTTCACTATCACTTCCCAATTGGGTGCAAGTTGATAGATTTTAGGAAATGTGGAACAAAGTAGTCCCTCAACACACCACCAATCTGACTAAAAGGATATGAAGCAAGAATCTTGAGGTTCAAACTTGATTTAGGATAACAACTCTTTAATGATCATAATCCCATTCCAAAGCCCAGTCCCACAAGTATCACCAACCCTAAGTGAGCACCACCTATTTCTACCTGACCCATATTTGGCTGCAATAATTTTCTACCAAACTCCACCTTTATTCACCAAAATCTCCATACTCACTTCCCAAAAGCACTTTGAAGATCATTAGCGTGGAAGGTAGTAATCCTAAATCTCCTTCCTCTTTTGGTCTGCAAACTTTATTCCCGCCCTTTAAGTAATGTTTGAAAATGTCCTCTTTGCCATGCCATATGAAGTCACTTCTGAACTTTCCAATTTCTCTAGTGTGGACACTAGAATAGTAAAAAGGGATACCTAATATATGGGAAGACTTAATAAGACATGATAGATGAGTGTCATTTTATATCTTTGCCAAGGTGTTATTTTTCTTTAAATCTTTCCACGTCCTTTTCCCAAACAAAAGCCCTGCTAAAAGAAGACCCAAGGGGGAAACATAAGTATATAGATGATAAAAGAACCCACTTTACAGCCCAAATTGGCTGCAAGCTCATCCAAATTGCTGTCAATTGGTCATTAGTCACATAAAAAGAATCAGAGTATCATCTGTAAATTGTATATAACGTCTTCCATCTTCCCCCCTCTAAAAACCAAAAAGAAAAACATATTCTTGGTTCTTGTCAACATGCAACTAAATATTTCTATTATCAATAAAAACGAAAGGCGTAGCAAAACACCTTGTCTTAAACCCTTTAAACTCTTGAAGAACATTTGATTCACTGAGAAGCAAAATGTAGAGATGCACCATTTGATTCTCTGTCTCCATTTCCATCCAAGTCCTACTCTTCCTACAGCATATGATACAAAATTCTAATTCAAATGTGATCATATGCCGACTCCATGTCAATTTTGCTAAGCAGCCTTGGAATACCTTCATGGTTTCGAGTCAATGCATATATTAGCTAAAAGCACTCCATCCAAAATTTGCCTTTCAGTGATAATGCACTCTGATTGTTTGAGATAACAAAAACCAATACATTCTTAAGTTATTAGATAAGATTTTTACAATAATCTTGTGC
>JAUPMG010115909.1:0-11889 GCA_031762675.1 Pachysandra terminalis | reverse complement strand
ATATATTCATAATGGCCGTATTAGATGACTTTATTTTTCAATATGTTACCAAGAAAAGATAAGTTACATGATAGTAGATCATTACATGGAAACCCTCTTCATGAAACTCACAGTGAGATAAGAGTATAATGGAGGTTACGGGGTAATTGGGCAGAGCAAAAATAGCCAATAGATATCTTCATGTGTGCATTTGAGCCATGCGTTTTCTAAGCTAACCAATGGAAATGCTACATTACATAAATATTTATCCTTCTCAGGATTACCATCTTATGACCAAGATTATAGACAATTTAATGCATATTCATGTATTGATTTGAGCTAAAGCTTCAGAGATTTATGACAAGGTACTAAGTTGGTCTGGTATTAACATTTTGTACTATACATTTTTTTGGTTATATAACGAGCGCTACAGTGTTGTTTATACCTGTCTTATCAATCCATAAAGTTTTAAGCAAGAACTCCAACTTTTCCTTGCAATTTCATGAACTTCTATAATTTTGACAAGACTTCCTTTGACGTCCATAAGCTTCCATTTAGTAGTTTCACTTCCATAGGAACAAAACTCAAAAGCTCCAAAACCTCGATTGGAAACTGACTATTTTTTTAGATGCCATTAGATATACTACATGAACAAGTAGGTGCATGCAGTGGATAGCAGTTAAGAAAACATGATGTCATAAAATCCATTTCACAATTTAAATACATTTCCATCCAAAATAATGAATTAGAAAAATGCAACAATGCTCTAAACATGAAACTGCATCAAGCGGGAAAAGATATAGAAGTTAAGCATGATAGGAGCATAAAAGCTTTCTTACTGCAAGCATCGCTCACCTATTTCCTTCCAACAGTTTCTGATTCCTGAATGAGCTTGACAGTGCAGAATCATGCTCAAGCCTTCTTCACCCAATCCATGCACCTAAAATAGAATGTATACAATCTAAACTCAGAGGGTGCTTCCACTTAATTATAGATACCATAAGCAAATTTTGTGTGCAAAAACGAAGGATATTGCCCTGACATATTGCAGTACTGTTAACTTTTTTAAGTACAAACATTCCAGAAACCTGATTCAGAAAAGATATACTGGCCCCAAAAAAGCAACTTAAAAGAACAAGCTGACTCCAAATAGTCTATATCAATAGGTCATAAGAAAAAGGCTTAGTTGAATCGATACAGTCAAGCATGTGATGCTAGCATGATTTATAGTTATACAGTATGCATGCTGCATGAACGCACCACAGGAGTTTAGTAATACTCTTTAATTTTTAACTTGACTGTTAAATCCTATAGTACGTTCACCTGGTTTCTTATTTAGCTTGGTCAACAAGTGATTATGGACTGCACATTTTCGCGACCATCGTGCATTAAAGAAAAAAATTGCTTTTCTTAATCAGGGACTAAACAAAATTTTACTAAAAACAATGAAGCTAAAAATGAAGAGGCAAAAATAAGATGCTGTAGGGGCCTGACACAAAACAAAGGAAAATTATGTCAAAACAGGAGTTCCCTCCCCAAAGTAAAGAAGTAAAGAACTTGCCAGCTGGCTACTCTTCACTAAGTAATCTGCCTCCCAATTAGCAGATCTCGGAATCTACAAGACCAAAATGTTATTAACTAAACAAGATTGTAAATATCCTTAATAATGTCATTGATCTCTACCCCTCTTTCTATCCCTTCTGAATAGAGAGAGCTTATCTTTTTTCTAGCCCATAGTCTTTATTAAAATGAGAATATATTTTAACATTTATATGTACAAAACTACCCTTGATAAGAAAATATAATTTTTAGAAAAGACAATTACTAGGAATTGAATAATAACAAAGACAGAAATATCCCTCTCAACAATTAGATCCCTGAACTGGAACAACATATTAATGAAAGTAGACTCTCCAATGCTCTTAACTGTAGTAAGAGGATAGAAAGAGGGGTAATGTTATTAAGGATATTTACATTCTTGTATCCTTATTAACATTTTGGTCTTTTAGCTTCTTCTTTTTCTTCTCACTCTTTCTTCCCTTCTTCCTCCCAAGAGATTATTGGTAGAGACAATGTATGGTTTCCAGTATTTACATCCATCTCAATCTTTTGCACTTCCACATTTTCTGCCACCCTTACCGTCTTCACCACCTCCATTACCACCTTTTTTGAAAATCTTCCATTACGCCTGCAAGCCACATTCACTATTACCCTGAATCTACCTTTCCCTCCATATGTACCAGCTCATCCACATTTTTCTTCTCCCTCTCCCCCTAATTAACCCCACTACTGCAACAGTTTTCTCCACCTCAACAGTCTCTCTCATAGTCTCATTCAATCGTGCTCTGCAAAAACCCTCTTCATTTCAACAGCCTGTTCAATCCATCAAACGCTACCAGCTCAACTTAGCTCCACAACCACTTCCACCATCCACTTCATCCATAGCAATCCAGGTTCCTTCAAATCAAAGTAACACAAGCAATGGTCTAAGAGGTGAGAAAAAGACCTTTCAAGTAGAGTTGATGGTGTTTGAGATTGAAAAGGAATCAAAGAAGAGGATCATTAAAGTGATAAAGATTAGTAATGGTCGAACAGTAGTATGTAAGTGGCTATATGAACGTTTCAGCAGGAGTTAGGGGTTAGGGGTCATTATTGCTTTGAAAAGTTTTCATATGCTAAACGAACTCTTATTCTAGAAGTTGAGGAGAATGAGAAAAATAAATTTTTTCATATATCTACTTTCAAAAATGTAGGTAGAAGCATGTGCATTATAGTCCCAGATGGGAAGGATGAGGCCATAAGCTATTTGCAAATATGCTTTCAGGTAGTTTGAGAACAGATGTAGGGGAGAGAAGAGTGGATGCATGATAACTGATGATAAGTAACTAATAAGCATGAATGAAGTGGAAGCAAAGGTGCACAGGCATGGAAACTTGAAAAGAGTGATTGCCAACCCAATTAGTGAAGAGATGAATGAAAGATCCAGCTTCACTATTAACGCCATACCAGAAAACCAGTTTACGGCATGGACTAGAATTGGTGAGGAAACATCAACCCAATGTGGGTTACAACATCCTTTCAAGCTCAATCCTATTTAGGAGGCGGCTGATTTTTCCTTGTCATACTTGAGAAAAAAAGGTCTGTAAGATGAAGATCTTGCAGCTGAGTAACAGAGAAATGGTGAGGCTGAAGAGCTAGTCAGAGGAAATGTTTGTGTTATTTTTTATTCCAACAGTACTTGGATTGATGTGGTAAGTCCCCCTCCTCACCTCTAGTCTAGATTTACTTTCGAGACTATTGTGGTGACTTGCGGAAGTCTGGTAGAAATTACAAAAGCTACAAAAGGATTCAAACCTTGCAATGGGCCGCCATTAAAGTCTCACAAAGAACCCCAAAAGTTATTTGTATTCATGTGTAGGAGATGCTATTACAGATAGAGACAAGAGTGCCTTTGCATTGATCCAGTTCACAGACAAGAAACGAAAAGAAAAGGGTAAGACGTAGGGGATGATGACGTGGCAGCACCTCCAACAGGTGGTACTCAACTTTCATATTATGCCATCAGTAGTGTTGAGTTGGCAGCCCCCCAGAAAATGGGGTTGTCAAACTTAACTTCAATGAGTGCTCTCTTGGGAACCTAGGGTCTTTTGGTAATGGAAGGGTATTTAGAGATCACGATCACAACATTTTGCATACTTATTCTGGTCATATAGGAGAAGTTAATCCAGTGAGGGCTAAGATTTGTGCACTATTGAAGGAAGTCAAGTCTATTAATTTTGCCATCATTGAGGTGGAGGGAGGAGTTCAGCTACAGTCATCTTGTGGATGGTCGATGATGGAGGATACCGGTGGAAGCTATGCCACTTTTTGCAAATAGCTTGAGCCTTAGCAGAGAGTTGAATGTCACACCTCCCATGTGACTTTTTTGGCGAATAAGCTGGTTGACAGACTGGCTAGAATTAGGGTGACAAGAGATACTATCATCAGGGGGTTTCCGATAAAGGATATATTACATGATGAGGGTTGATTCTATGTACTTATATTATTGAGGTTCCTCTACTTTGCGAGGTTTTGTTTTAGTGCTTTTCGTTGTAACAACTTTCTTCGGGCTAGTTCTACTCTTTCTTACATTTATCCCCACCACCCTTTAATAGCATTCTTTCTTCTTCTTTTTTTCATTAAAAAAATGCTGTACTCAGCTTCATCTTAATAGATGAAACAGGCAGAGCAGACATGACGAATATAGAAGGCATGTTCCTAATCGTAGGGCTGAGTTACGAAGCCATGGTGTTGATCATGGGAATCATCAAATGGTTTCAAATTTAAACCGACCAAACTTGGTGAATGAGTCAACATGTGGTTGGAATATTCAGCAAAACCTTTGAGAAAGGGGCAAGACATCAAATAGATTGCAGACCTGAGGCGGTCACAAAGTCGAAGCCCTTCTCCAAGGCATTGGGTCACGCCTAAAGCCCAAGGGTGGGGGTCCCGAAGACATTTGCCACGTGGTATAAAGGGCTAACTTAAATCTAATGTCTTTCTTTGTGTAAACTTAAAACATTAAAAAGATTGGGCGGCCATTGCTACAAATGGCAAAACCTAAGACACATGCATATTAGGACTTTATATGTTAAAATATCATACAAATGCCAAATGAACGGTCAGTACTAGCAAGATCATTCTTCCATGTGGCAAAAAAGGCTTTATCGTAACAGCCACTGAAAGTTTTGCCACAGTGCAGAAAATATTTCACCTTAAATCCTTCCCAAAACATATAAACAAGCAAAAGCAAAATAACCTTTTTACAAAATACAAAGCCTAATCAATGGATGCCACATATAAAATAAAAATAAATAAATAAATATCTAGGAAACGGTGATGAAGTTTCATTAGTGAAGCATCATAGAACTTACTTTTATGTAATTTGAAACAGCCTCTTTAACCAATTCATCTTCTTCCTTGGAGAACCACTTACCATGCACCAAATTGTCTCGCTGCTTTTCATTCTCAACATCTGTGGCATCAGGTGAAGGGAAGATCTCCACTTGACCTGAAAACTTTACCCTTTTAGGTGTTCTTTTGAGTTGAGAACTGTCAGGGAGATCAATACTTTCAACCCTCTTTTTGGTTTTTGGCACTCTTTTATCAGTTTTTCCCTCTGAAACATCTTTTTGGGGCACGGCCTCCTTCACGTTCTTTCCTTCAATGTTGTTATCCTCCTTGTCCCTCTTCTCTTTCTTGTTTTTCTTCTTCTTCTTCTTCTGCTTCTTCTTGTCCCCTTTGACCCCTTCCTTTACTTCAGCACTCTCTTCCACCTCAGTGCTCCTACATTCTTCAACATCCTTATTTTTTTCTACATTTTTATCCATCAAGATTTCTGTTGAAGAGGAAACCAACTTCTTTTTGTCCTCTTTTCTCTTCTCCTTCTTCCTCCTCTTCTGCCTTTTCTCATTTTCTAAAGGTTCCAATTCAGCCTCGTTTTCCATCTCATTCTTGCTTATTTCCAAACTCCTCTTTCTGTTCTCTCCCCCAACATGACTCTTCTTGTTTAGTTCTTCAATAGCCTTGTAGTCCTCGTGGTCAACATGTTTATCTTTTTTCCCTTTGTTTACTTTCTCCTTCTTTTGATTCTTCTCATCTTTCTTTAATTTGAATTCAACCGCATCCTCGCACTCCTTTGCATCACTACTAAGCTTCAACTTTCTCTTTTTGTCCTTATTCCCCCCTCCCATTCCATTGTCAATAACAGCCTCCTCACCAGTGACACTAATGTCTGATTTGCCTTTATTCCCCGTCTCCTTTTTCTTCTTCCTCGATTCCACAATACCATCCTCCGCCTTCTTCATAGTTTCATCTTCAAGGTCCATCACCTCTTCCATGATATCACTCTCATCCCTCTTGTTTTTCATCTTCTCTTCTGATCCATCATTTTTCACCTCCTTTTTCTTCTTTTTCTTGGCATCACTCCTCGATTCCACCATACTATCCTCTCCTCTCCCCGTTGTCTCATCTCCATGGTCCTTCACCTCTTCCACATTGTCACCCTCGCTCTTATTTTTCTTGCTTTTCTTTTTCTTCTTCTCTTCCTTGTAAGTTGTGACTTCCTCTTCTACATCCATAGCTGTGGACAAAGTAACTCCACCGACAAAAATATTTGCCTGGGAACAAAATAAAACAATAAGAAAAGGGAAATTTATCTTTCTCATGGTTCAACGAACCTCAAATATCAACAACAAAGCATAAACGAGCTAAGTTGCCTCGATCTCTCTGATTTACCAATAAACTTACAACAATAATGACCCAAAAGAAAATAATAACGTTAAAGAGTAAACCTCTAAATATGAAGAACATAAAAAGTAAAATACACTAAATCTGGTTTTGAAGACTATAAACCCTAATATAAAAAACATATAATAACTGAGAATTGCAGGGAAAAAAAAAAGGAAAAACAGAAACGAATGAGTTTTGTACTCATATAGAGAGACATTCGAGCTTTAAAATTCGCCTTCGTTGAGATTGAGAGCTACGACAATGGCTGAGATGAGAAGATTAGAGAGGTTAATAGTAAAACTGTAAAACACAGAACAAATCAAATAGATATAAATGATATAAGAAGCTAGGGATTACAGTAATAGCTAAATTCACACTTTTTACAAAGTGAACAGTAACATTCTTGTTTTAACGTTTTTATTCTAGCCTGGGAGCAGATCTTCTGGGCTAAGACCTCTCTCGAGGTTTTCTAAAACGGACCATTTCAAATGGCGGTTCACTGTCAGCAGGTCTGTTCGCGTCGTCCAATCAGTCAGACCGTAACATCATTAATACGTTTTTAGGATTTTTTTATGGGAACTAGTCAGTGCACGTGCGTTTAGGGATGGCAACGGTGCGGGTTCGGGGCGACTTCCTATTACTCCGACCCTGACCCTAATGGAGTATATATTGCCCCAACCCCCGCCCCACCCCGGGGTCGGGGCAACAATTTAAAGACCAATACCGACTTCAAGAGTATTGAAAAAACCCGACCCCGCCCTGCCCCTACTAGCCTACTAGGTAGGGGCGGGGGAGGTCGGGTTTCTTTAAGTGAATAGTACCAAGGAATTCTGAATCTAAACTAAAAATCTTTAAGGGTCCGATTGTTTCAAATAATTGGAATTGATGTTTCAAATAATTAGAATTGTAATTCCAAATCTAATTCCTTGAGAATTGGAATTGTGTAGAATTGAGATTTTCATGATTGGATGTCATCAAAAAATTGGAATTTGGAATTTGAATTTTTTTATGATTTCTTTATTATTTTTTTTTATTTTTCAATTTTTTTATTTTTTTTTATTTTTGTGTTAAAGATATATGTAAATCAGACGGACCCGCCATCCATTTGAAATCCACGGGGTAGAGAATTGCAATTAATAGCCTCTCCCCTGTGAATTCGGTAGCTTCAAAATAGCCTACAAATGAATTCCGTTGAATTCATGTAGAATTCGAATTCCAATTCCTCAATGCGCTACCAAACGAAAAAAATTGGAATTGGATGCCCCAATTCCAATTCCAGCCCCAATTCCACAAACCAATCAGGCCCTAAGATTTATCCTCGTCTTGAGTTCAGATTCCTTGCAAAAAGTCTCTTGGAAACAAGAAGATAACTTCAAAATCCAGTAACTAAATTGTGTATCGGAACTGTCTTCATCTATAAATACAACTTTGTAATCACTCTTCGACTCAAAATGGCTTTGTTGCTTTCTCAAACCTGCTTAAATAGCTTTTTCCTATGTGAGAATCATCTATACTGCCTCCAGAATCTCCATTTGGATCCCTTTTAAAAAAAAAAAATAGCACATGCAAAATAAGTGGAAGAAAATGCTAGTGAAAACGATCTGATCACAAAAAAAAAATGTTCTAACCTGTTGAAATTCCGTTCAGACGACCCCTTGCAAAATGGGTGGAAGAAAACGTTAGAAACCCCCCTTTGATTTCCCCTTCGATTTGCCGGAAACTTGAGCTTGAAGGCTGATGCTCTTAGATTAGAGAATGGATGGAATTCAGCCATCCCTTGCAAAATAGGTGGAAGAAAACGCCAGAAACCCCCTTCCGATTTGCCGAAAACTTGAGCTAGAAAACGCTAGAAACCCCCTTCGATTTACCAGAAACTTGAACTTGATGGTTGAGGTTGATGGCTGATGCTCTTAACTTAGAGAAGAATCAGAAGATAGTTCAGCCGTAATAGTCAATAGAGAGTTCTGAATTCTCCCTCTCTTGAGTCTTGAGATTGAGAAGAGAAACCCTAAACTAAACTAACAACTAATGCTAAGTATACCGGGTCGGATATATACAATATAATCAATATTTTTAAGCTAATCAAACATATTTATATAAAGTTAATAAAATCCTTTTATCTAGTCACGAAAACAAAAATGTTAAGTTGGTAAGATGATAGCGTTTAGTAGGATACTTTCCTTTCAAAAAGTCCTTTTTGTGTTAAGTTTTCCTATCCTGAGCGTAGCCTCTATGCATTTACTATTAGCAATTTGTCAGAGAATAGTATATGTACTTTAACGCATGAAACATGTGCATCAAACAAGTTCTATCCAACAAGTCAACAACCCAAGCCACCGTCCTAGTGGGCCGGAGGGTCTCATATCCTCAAATTTAACTTCTCAGATTTAACTTCTTCCTTTTACAGTACTTTTTTTACTGTTTTTATTAAATTTATTAAATATTTTTTAAATATACTTGAAAATAATTTTTCTAATTAAATTTTTTAGTAATAGATAGTGGATAATGTTAGATGGTTAATAAAAGTACAATATTAGATGAGATAACCTAGATGGCTTAGGTAATGGGTACGAAAGATAGAAATTAGGATATTTTTAAGGTTTTCAAGACTAATTAACAATCATGACTAATGACATTAACTGGTATCCGGGCCAACTTGCGCGCACCACGACTAAAATTGTAGCTTGCAAAATTTGACAAAATCTAAAACTTGGTTTCATAATATAAAAGTAAAGGCCATCTTTGTAGGGCCATGCAACCTCTCTTTGTTATATAATAAATCAGCATATACAAATAAGCCATAAAAATTATGAATTCATATACACAAAATAGTGGATAATGTTTAATATTTAAATAAAGAAACAATAAATATGCATAGTCATGTTAGTTAACCTTGAAACAACCACAAGTCATGTTTTGAAATAAATATAGGAGACAATCTGAGGACCTTTTTTCCTCATGAAAGCACCACTGCTTTTTTTTTAACAGTCTTGTACTGCCACATCAAAGAAAACACCACATAGTAGTCGAATGAGCAATCTAAAAAGGGTGTTTAAGTTGTTATACGACGTGAACTTGTAGCAGCATTATCAAAACCACTACTATAAAGAAACATCAGAAGACACTATGGTTAAATGTTTTTTTGATAGAAATATGATCAAATGACATCCAAAACACGTCAACTTTTGTATACTCTATAACAGCTATAAATCTAACCTTTTACACCTTTGATTTCCATCTTATATACCATTCATACTGTTTTTGATGTATACCACTTCCACTGTCTCACCCTATATAAATAGTAATCTTTCAGAACAAAAATTATTGCACAAAAGCAATATTCTAATCCATCAATAGAATAAACCATGTTGACCACTTCAGATGTGAAGACATGTAAATGCACACAAGGAAAGAGGACAAAAGAGATCTTCAACCATAGGAAAGAATAAATATATATGTATATAGATATGTGTGTATATACTATATATATATTATATAATTAAAAACTATTGTATGATATTTAGTTTGCTCCAAGAGAGGATAGATAACTAAAAAATGGCAATATAATTGACCACATATTTCCTATGAAAGTAACATTTAAAACCTTCTTCACAGATTTAAAACCTTTTGACCAGATCTGTAGGCAAAAGCACAGGTCCGGCCTGGCACGACCCGGCCCGACACGATAATAATCATGCCTTGTACCGGACCGGGCCTAGGGGCCCAAAATTAGGCACATCACAACACAATAAAGCCCGTTGGACACCCCTAACTGTATATGCCTTATTATCTATAATGTCTTTCGTTGCTTTGTATGGACAATAAGTGCTACATGTCGCTTTTTGTTATTTCCCATTAACTTATTTGGATCCGCTCTACATCCATGTTATAATGTTATACGAATTTTATACTATTTTAATATAAATTTGTCAAAGGTTGCCTTAATAGCCTTGTGAACTTTGGGATATGCAACTTACATACTGTACGTATGCTTGGTACAAATATGTTTTTGTTTTGTCTTTTTTTTCCATTTCTTGTTTTTTTTTAAATTGGGATAAACCTTCATGATCCTATCAGGGAACAAATCCCAAGCATGCAGATTTGACTGGTATCCTCATTATTTACGGCCTATTTAATCATTGTGTTACTTGCTTAACCGTTGTCCCAAAAGCTAGGACTTATGGAAACTTATTTGGTTAAAGTGTTAAAATTTAGAATCGTAACAACTATCACGCTTCCGTAGCCGAAGTCCACGGCGGCCCACCCTATCGACACTGACCCGATGGTAGCCTTTTCTCTATTTGATGGATCCACTCAACTATCAGTATTCAATGACTTGGCACCATGCCGATACATAATACCAAGGATTTTAATCCAGCCTATAGGTCGCCCCTTCCGTGACTCGAACCCGTGACCTGGTGCATGCTTTGATACCATTTGTTACGGACCTAACCGTTGTTCCAAAAGGCCCAGAACTTATGAAAACTTATTTGGTTAAGCCCTTAACACTTAGGATCGTAACACATTGACTGAGTACATTATTTAAGAATTTGAGAAATAAAATGTTTTTTCACATCAATATGTATATGTACTTTTATATCTATTTTCCTTTCATAATTGTTGTATTTGTACTTTGATGAATGACCATGATAGTCTTTTTATATAGTAAGTGTTGTTTTACACTCGTCCCCAATTATTATTGTATTTTATATTTATACCTATCCATTTACAATGTTCCTTGCACATGCATCCCTAGTGATTAGGGGATAATTCTGTTGGTTCGGCTCAGTTTAGTGTTCAAACCAAAATCGTACTAATTTGCAGTGTACCAAACCGAAAACCAAAACAACCTGAAAAACAAAACGACCTCTAAAACCGAAAACCGAATCGATTTTCTTCTTGGATTATGTCATGTTCTTCCATCCAAACTCTGAACATTCCTAATATTACACTATGCAGAGCCGCTTCAAATGAAGAAATAATAAACTATTATTTCCAGATATCTCAATTGGTAAAATTTGAAGCAATCATCTATCTAAACCGACCCGAAAAAAACGATTTGAAAATCTCAGCGCGGTTTCCGGCGACTGGACAACGAAAAAAAAAAGGGATAAAGTCGTCGAAGCTCCGACAACTCCGGCGACTGGATCCATGTTTCTCTCAATTTGTGAATGGTTTTAGCCTTTTAGCAGCCAAATCGACTACAAATAAACCCAAAAAAAAAAAAAAAAGGACTGCAAATAAACCTACAAACAAAAATAAAGATTAAGAAAAAATGTACCTTTGATTTGCGAATGATTTAAACTTTTAATAGCCTTATGAACTGCTTTGATCCGGATTTGAGCTCCTTTGGGGCTTGGCTAAATCGAGGAATTTATTTGTGTAACTGTGAGTGAGTGAAAAAAATATAGAGCTCGAGAAAATTAGGTTTAAGTCGTTTAGTAAAGAATATGGGAATAGAGAGAAGAGAACGATGAGTGATTAATCCTTTTGCTATGGGTCTGAGAGGAATCGATGGGGTTTTAGGGTTTCGGCTGTTGGCTGATAAGAGAAAAAGTGAGCAAGAGATAATCGGTTTATTTCTTTTTCTTTTGTTTTTTTTTTTTTGGGTATCACTTATCTGATATATATATATATATA
>JAUPMG010115898.1:0-11889 GCA_031762675.1 Pachysandra terminalis | reverse complement strand
ATAAAAATTATATAAATCTTAAATTCTAAACATTAAAAGTTATAATCATAAAATCCTAAACTAAAAGTCTAAAAGGACATATAAACCCTAAATCCTAAGTTTTAAATATTAAAAAAATGATAACAGTAAAAACCCTAAAAAAAGTTGGACATTAAAAGAAAGAGATGAACTTTAAAATCTAAATATAAATAAATAAACCTTAAGAAGAGAAGATGAATCCTAAACCTTAAAAAAACTATAACCCTTAAAAAGATGCAAACCCCAAAAGAAAAAGATGAACCCTAAAACCTTAAAACACAGAACACGCACAAGATAAATCCTACGATTGTTTTATTTTAGATTTTAGTTATTTTTATTTTATATTATTATATAAAAGGGTTTTTATTTGATTTTTGATTTAGATAAGGATTGTTATCTTCAAAAGAGACTTTTATCAAAGAGAAAAAACCGTTTGAACATGTCTTCAATTGAGTCTACCGGCACATGGTGATATTTTATTGCGGGCTCGGGTGACACTCTCATTTTCCTTTATAATATTGGCTAGATTT
Organism: Pachysandra terminalis; assembly: GCA_031762675.1. NCBI lineage: Eukaryota > Viridiplantae > Streptophyta > Magnoliopsida > Buxales > Buxaceae > Pachysandra > Pachysandra terminalis. The sequence continues at coordinate 11,341 of JAUPMG010115898.1, read as the reverse complement.
TGTGTGCTATATTTGAATTTTTGATGCTTTGTTTAAATCCCACTCAAATTCAATATTAGCGACGATTCTTCAAGAGGTCTATCAGCAATTGTTTGGCTTGACTGTCGCTAATAATTGAATTTATAATGTTCGATTTGGGTGTGATTTATCCTACCCAAACTCAGTTTTAACAGTTTGTATGAAGCATAGATAATGTTTTAAAACTAGAGGTAGTTCTGATCAAACAACTGTCGTTGTATGTATGGTTTTAACGACGGTTTTTAACAAAATCGTCGCTAACAAAAATTTATGTGTCCATTTTTTTGAGCAAAGTTTCACAAGTAATATCGTTAACACTTTATAATATGTTTTAAATATCTTAACAAATAAAATTTATATATTAATATTTTTATCATATTGACCATTATTCTGTTATTTGAATTCCTTATAAACAATATTTCAACAGTTAAAAACATTGTAAGTGTCATATATATATATGTTGGGGGGCGGGATCCTTTGTGGGGTAATCCCGTGAGGAGTTCCTGTGGTGCAGAGATAGCCCCGGAGGCAGAGCCCACCATAACAGCATCCGAGGGGTGAAATAATATTTTTGTCCCCTTGGGATTGCTCTACACCACGAGGACCCCAAAGAGGATCCCGGCCCATATGTTGGACATGCCACATTCATTTTACGTTGAAATAAAAACTGTTATTTGGTTATTTGGTCCAAAAAAAAGTAAAGGAGGCTTCTTATTTATCCTCGCAATTTTAGTTTTACGCGATGAGACATGGGTTATCTAAAAAGGATGGAATGTATAAGAAACCGCCGCCAATAAAATAGTATAAGGGGACTTTAACCTAACGTGTACAATACCACAACCTATAGAAGCTGATTTGAAATCATCTGACGTGCAGTCAATTGTCCCCTCACAAAAGGGTCGTTCACTGAGGTACACCTAATCAGCACATGATGATCGTATTCTTATGGCCCCACTTTTTCAAAGGGGGAATAGTATAAGCGGACTTTAAAATCTGTGCAAATTACCTATATATTTTATTTTGAAAAAGAATTTACTAAAATGTCCGATTAGACTTTGACAAATGCACATTTATAATAATGTTTAATGAATGAATCCTCTTTTTCTTTTTTCTTTTGTTTAAAATTATTTTTATTTTATAATTATTTAACTTATACTTCACAGACTTGTGCTCACCATAAAGGGTATATTGATATTTTAATTATTTTAAAATTGAAGAAAGATGTTTTGAATAACCAATCCTACAAATATTCAGTTAATTGGAAAAGGATGAAAAGGAAAATAAAAGAATACTCCTTTTTCCTTTTCATTATACATCGTTCATTTTAATAAAAAAAATTAAAAGATTTTTTTTATTAAAAATATAATAGTTTTGAAAAAATATTTTCTAATTAACTAATGTTTTTTAAATGAACCAAACCTACAAATATTTTTTTTCTAAATTAGTAGGTTTTGGTAGATTTCCTTCCTTATATAGATACAATTTTAAGTTATCAGCAAACTTTTAGGGATTTGTCAAACGTCATCTCTTTTCGTTAACCGAAAAAAGATAGAATTAGAAATACTTTTTAAATCACGTGAAAACAAAATAATATAAAATTAAACTTATTACGTAAAGTGAGACGATATAAAAGTAAGTAAGCTTATCTTATTATTGCCTGTGTTTATGGGAACCACCACTTCTTAAATGTTTGGAACAAATTTTCTGAGATGATGGGTCCATTATAATGCCAATCGGGTTCCGTGCCGTTAGATTCCACATAGATTTGTCGGTTGCAAAAACTGGTTCTCGACAAGAGCAGAAGATGGAATCTATAACGGATTATTTAGTTGCGTGACTCTTGTGCATTGAATGCAGTGAATGAGCATCTCTGACATGAGTTCCATATATCACCCCTGATTCTTAAGAATATGCCTGATATGTCCTGTTTTTGACTTTGTTTAAATGAAAAACGATTTTACAAGAATCACTTTAGGTGATTTATTTGAAGTTATTATTTTTTTACTTTTGAAATCATGTTGAGACTTTTGCTTTTGAAATCATGTTGAGACTTGCGAGATTCAATTTGGAGTTTAAATGAATTATGTTTTATGGCCTTATAAGCCCTTTAAAACTTTTAAAATACTTATTTGATCTAAATTATCTTCACGAATAAAACTCATGCTGAATATGGATTTTTTGCATAAACTTCTCACTAATATAACTTAAAAAACGTTTTTTCAATAAGTGTTTATCAAACATCTTTTATTTCTCTTAAATGGATTTTATAAACCCTTTCATAAGAATTAATTTTAAAGAAATCACTTCGTTTTTCTAAAAAACAATGCAAACACGACTTTGGTGTTAGGTAATAAAGCACGTGATAAATGGATTGGTAGCCTTGTGGATGGTCTTCATTAAAAAATCTTGGAATTGTAATTGATTATTGAATATATCCACTTTGGGGATATTTTAGTGAGATATTTTGAAACTTTACATCATTGCTTTTGTGTGTGTGTATATATATATATTAAGGTAGCCTATTTCCAGTTTGCTAAGAACAATAATTTTAAATTGAAATATCAACCAAGTGATAATAATATCTATTAATTTTAATTAAATTAACTGCTCTTTATGATATGCAATTGTGTTTTCTGTTCATTGGTTAAAAGAGCAGTGATACTTTTGTTTTTTTAAATATCAGTTTAATATTTATGTCATAGCAAATTAGTGCCTATAAAAAGCATCACCCTAATATTATCTATTATTTCATATTTATTTTTATTATTAAATATATTTAAATAATAATTTCATTAATTATTTTATTTATTGAAAATATATTAAGGAAAAACTCATTTTCAGTTATATTTTTTGAAAATATATTAAAATCAATAATGCTTTTTAAAATTTAATTGATTTGTATTTTTTCAAAAAGTTTTAAAACTAGTGGTCGTGCATTGTAGTACGACCATTCGTTATCAAAATACCCTTTCTCGTTTTTCCAGATTTCTCCACTGGTTGGTGCATCTCTATCCACACAAGAATGCACTAATCGGTGGAAAAATCTAGAAGAGGGAAATGAACTTAAAATGGTATTTTGGGAACGAAAAGTTGCGCTACAATGCACAATCACTCTTTTTAAAATATTTTAAAAAAGTATAATCAATTTTAGTAAATTTTAAAAAATATTACCAACTTTAAGATATTTTCAAACAATATAACTAAAAACGAGTTTTTTGAAAATTAAGACACTAAAAAAAAAAAAAAGAGATAACTTTTATAAAGAAATCAACTAATTCTTTAATTTGCTTGTTGCTCTTTTACTTGATATAGTTATCTAATGAAATTATCTTTTTATTGTTAAAAAGATAACTTAAAAAAGAAAAAGCTTGTCAAGCAGTATCTTACATACACACCAGAACTTTTGGTTCACTTAATATAATAGTATAGATTCCAAGCTTCCCCCAAATGAAAGGGGTGAACTTCTCTTTATTACTCTTTTTGCCTCACAATTTCCGACTATAAAATCAAGATGAGAGGTCATTGGGTTTTTATGTATTTTTTTTTATTTCTAAATTTTATAAAACTAAAACATTTTCTTTGAGGTTTGACTTGTAAAGCAGAAATCACTACATCATGAAGGCACTAAAGCTCAGACAATCAGAATGGATGTATCCATATAAAACAAAATAGGCCTTTAAGATATATAAAAATGCTAGCGAACAAATTTATAAAAATTCTTGAACTCGCCATCTGATTGATATAGCTGTCAAGTCAGCTCTTCTGATTTGATTCAGAGAAAGATTTCTTACATACTCTTAATGTAATGGATAACAAGATAAAATAGGGATGTCAACGAGGCAGGTTCAGGACGGGTTTTTTGACAAATCCTAACCCCCTTCTAAAGGAAACCCTAATATCAAATCCGCTCTTAACCCTATTGAATTGGTAATGGGACGGGTGGGTTCGACCCTATAAGTTTACTGGGTCGGTATCGGGGCTGGATAGCTTTTTAAGTTAAATCTTTAATTTTGTAAATATGTTTATTTATAAAATATATATTTAATGTTAGAAAATTATGAAGAAGATCAGGAATTTGAAGGATTAAAATAATTTGTATTGTTGATCAACAAGCTTCAAGGCACGATCGACTCGTTATCTATTTTCAAGTTTCTCCCCCTCCGATCTAATCACGAATGTACTAAGGGGTTAGTGGGAAAATGTCTTCAGGATACAATGAAGCCTCTAATCAAGATTCATTGCGATTCTCGGATGTGCACTGTCCGATCACAAGACACTCTGTGTATAAGACTAATGATGCCAATCACGTAATCGAAAACCTTGATGCAGTAAATCTGTCCACTCTTAATCAAATCTGAACTAGATCGAATCTATGATCAACTCACACCATTAGATCTGAACTAGAATGATTATGAACGAATCTGGATGGCTGTGGATGAATTGAACGAATTAATTTGGTCTGCATCTGAAGTCTCTTTATAGACTTACACGTGTCTGTTCACCAATAGGCATGATGTTGATCCGACGGTTTGGATCAACCCTGAAAGGTCATGTACCCTTTCACCCATCATCCATAAGGTGCAACAAAGATCCTACGATCATGATCTAATCCATGTACAGATACCTATTCGATTGACACCTCCAATCAAATGGTCTCGATTGTCTATATACTATCAAACGCGCCATCTGACAGTCTAGATCTCTTGGATTGATCAGGTGTATCCGATCGCAAGATCAACCCAAACCAGACCGACCGAACCACCATCAGAATATCAAACCGAACCACCAGACCAAACAACTAATTAACCCGGTACAATCGGGTGGGCTACACGTTAAAAGAAAAGGCTTCTACGCTGTGTACTAAGTGCAAAGTGCGCCTACAAAGAGCCAATTGCGCCTTCGTATACGCGTGCGAGTGTACGTTGGTGTTTCGCACCACCGACCCAAGTGCAATGTACTATATCATTCCCTTTACTTTTAAACACATTAGCAAAAGAGAGCTTCCTATATATAAAGCCCCATCTTTTCTTGTGGCTAAGTCGGACAAGAGACTTCACAAACAAAAGAGGCTTTCAACACAAAACAAAAACCAAGCTTATTTTGAAAATATCCAACAATCCTCCACCAATTTCAAAATAATTATAGACTCTATTAATATATAAAAAATAATATAGTGATAATAAATTCATTTTGCAAACTTTTGGCATCATCGCAAAAATTCGTCCATAGGTGATAAGTGACTTTTGGACTTGAACTTTCACTTAGTGTAGATAGCTCAAAGTTTATCAGGGTGTTATGGTGAATGGACCTTGAACCAAAGACCTTAGAGATAAACTGGAGACTATCACACATACTCCTTTCCATGGGAAAGAGTTGTCATTTAGCTTGCACATTAATGGCCATGTGTAGTATCCTGTTTCTTGAGTGCTCTAGACAATGGTCAAGATTTTCATAAGAAGCCGCTTGACTCCCACACTCATCTAGGTAAATCCGCACAGGGGAATCTGCGAGTCACCTTTAAGAACTTATTAAGGATATCTATATCCAGCCTCTCTCATACAGATCCTGACACTAGTCAATGTCTAGGAATGAGGTAATTTCTAGTGTCCGACTAAACCATTCATTTCACTTGTTTGGAACTAATGGACTTTGTCTATAATTTTAAGACATAAGTTGGGTTCCCTGTAAAGATGGTTGAAATGCAAATGACCTTAACCTCATTCTTGCGATGCCCTATAGATCATTTCTTTAGCAAGGCCTTTCGTTTAAAGGATTGACTAGGTATGAATTCGACTCTACATAGTCGACCATAATTACTTCACTTTTGAGTAATTACCTCACAGTCTGATGTCTAAGACTTAAATGTCTTGACCTCCTATTGTATGTCTTACTTATTCAATAAGACTCTCAATTACACTGGAATACTCTAATTGAGATTTACATCAGCCAGCATAAACCATTAACTTTATATTTAGGATCTGTAGGAGTAGGGGTTGGCTTATGATCAAAATGATCATATCTCCTTATGAATTTTTCAATACACTGTGATTGAGATAAAGTTAGTCCATTCCATTTTCTTAGGATTACATCAGCCTCTCCTAGGTTTTTAATATCAAAGTTAGATGACAAAAAAAAAATTTGTTTCCTCCACCACTTCAAGGTTAGTCCAAAAAATAAGTATGTCATATGATAATACAAACATAAGTGTAAACATGCTTATATAAACTGTTAACCACAATATAACACTATTGGTCAAATTCCTCATTCTACTACATAGGTGTTTGCATCATGTCATATATAGCCTTGGAGAACAATCCCTAAAAACCTTGCAACAAGTATACATGTGTCGAAATAATCAATGCCTACCTTTTGAAGAGATTTCCTAGTAATTTTATCTTGAACACAAGCAAAGCATTTACCAGAAATATCAGAACTAAGTACATAAATTAAATCAATATTGGACATGTAATTGTAATTTATAAGTCCTAATCTAGTATGCCACAAAGAAATAGAGACAAAAACATAACCATAAGAGAATCCATTCAGCTTAATCAAATTAATACAAGCTACCAAGTACAATGAAATAATCTCATTCTTGGATAAGATAAAGCTTATCTGACTCATACAACTATGCACTCGTATTGAGTCACCGTTTATCTTCAATTCCTACAGTATTGGCTTCGGACACTGTTGTGATGAGTTCTTCTTCATCGATCATATCCACTTAATTGTCATGGGCTTCTTTCGAAGATGACAGTGTAATGACCGGGTTTGTCACAGAAGTGACAACTGCCTTTCCTTCTCCTGATATCTTTCCTTTTGAAAAGCTTATCATTCTTAGGCTAAGTTTGGTATTCTTGAATTTATCTTTCTCAACCATATCTGCCTTTGAATGATCCTTATCTGCATCATCCTTCTTATGTCGATTATGAAAATATTCCTTGAAACGAATATGACGTTCCAGATATTCCAAGGTATGCCACTTTTCTTCATACTTAAGCTTTTTCTTGTAGTTATTCCAAGTAGAGGGGAGTTTATCAATTATATCCCCTACTTGAAAATCCTCTACAAGCTTTATTCCAGAAATTTTAAGATTACTAACAATAAGTTGAAGTTCACGCACTTGCACTAGAACAGACTTATCGTTGGTTATCTTAAAACTCAAATAACTACTAATTAAATTTTTTTTTTGATTACTTACCTCTTGGATGCGGTACTTCATGTCTAAAGTCATTCACAAAGACGTTGCCGAATGGATTGACCGATGTGACATGTAGAGTGAGTTGGAGAGAGCATTTAGGATGTGTCATCTACAAAGGATGGTGCCTTTCTTTCGTTTCCTTCTTTTCTCTTTCAACTCGGGTGTATCTCATCGAAAAATTCTTGAATATCCTCCAGATCATCATCAAGAATGTAGACCAGCTTTCGATTGGTAAGGAAGAAGAGCATTTTTTCTTTCCATTGGGTAAAATTATAACCATCAAACCTACCTAGACGCACTAGGTTCCGATGTATGACTAGTCGCGATGAACCCTCAATTTGGTAGAAGAACTTGTCTAAAAACTGTTGGAAAATTATGAAGAAGATCAGGAGTTTGAAGGGTCAAAAAAATTTGCACCGTTGATCAACAAGCTTCAAGGCACGATCGGCTCGTTATCCATCTTCAAGTTTCTCCCCTCCGATCTAATCGCGAATGCACTAAGGGGTTAGTGCGAAAATGTCTTCAGGATACAATGGAGTCTCTAATCAAGATTAGTTGTGATTCTCAGATGTGCACCGTCCGATCACAACAAAGCACTTTGTGTATAAGACTGATTATGCCAATCACGTGATCGAAAGCCTTAATGTAGTAAATCTCCCTTACTCTTAATCAGATATGGACTAGATCGAATCTATGATCAACTCACACCATGTAATGGCCTAAACCAATTAAGAGGGAACTAATTATGTTTTAACCCTTAATAGAAACCTGTCCAACCACTTGATCGCCCACCGGAGTTGAATCAGTTATATGATTAAGTACGATATGATTTGCTAGACCCTAGTGTCTTGCACCATAGTTAAACCCTTGTGTATTGAATGAAATTGTTTAGATATTTAAATTGGGTGATGAAGTGTAGGGTGGAGATTGAGTAGTTAGTAATGGGTGGTTTAGATTTAGTAGTTGAAAATGAAGGGCTAGGATTGGGGTAGCTAGGAGTGAAGAGTGGAGATTGTGACAAGTGGCATGAGGTAGGTTAAATGAGAGAAGGAATGAGAGAAAGTGATTCAAGGAAGATTGGGTGATTTTGCTTGAAGAATTAAAGTAGTAAGTCATAATTTCACGAACATATCTAGTTGAGTCTTGATTTTCTCTATTTTTACATCTATTTTGTTTCTAATTTCATATTGAGAGGTTTTTGTAATGGATATTGTCTTTTAGATTAGTTTAAATGCTTCTTTTGATGTTCTTGATTTCATAAGACTGTATGAAAACACATAGGATGGAAACTCCCTCAGTTTTTCCCAGTTCGCGACGTTCGACGGCCAACTCGGCGCTCCGAACATGAATTCTGGGCCATGGGCGGACATTTCAGTGCGCCGAAAGGTCACCGAGGTTGAATGTCAATCAAAGAGGTCTCCGAGATGGCTTCGGAGCTCCGAAATCTGCTTCGGTGCGTCGACTAGGACGCCGACATGGTCGCCAAAACAACAAGTCCTAGAAATGTCACCGAATCTCAGAGAGGTCCGCCGAGGAGGTCGCTGAAAGGAATTTCAGTGTGCCGAAGTCTACGCCGAAGACCTCGCCAAACAAGTAGAGTGGACCTACATGATTTAATAATAGTAGTATACTTGTGAAGTGTAGAAATACTAAATGTCATGCCTGTCTATTGATTGTTGTATGATTTTGTATTGAAACTTGTGTGTGACATGATGATGTAGATTATATGATATGCTTTGTTGGATTGTGGTGTGTCTCTTGTCTAAGTACAATAATATGCATGATGTAACCGTATGCCATACTTAATGCACCATGTACACTAAGCCATGCATAATGCATTATAGTTAGATGCACATGGTGTGTTAATAGTATAATTCGTATCTTGTATTGGACTAGCTAGGTGTAGAGTAACAATGTGAGAGATATAGATAGATGTATGTACTGGTTTAATTCCCAATACACCCTGTACACTAGAATGTATGTTTAGTTAGTGTGCACTATTACACTTCACTGCACCGCATAGACTCTAAACCATGGTTGGTCAACGAGTATAACCCTGTATTCCAAGACCTCAAGGTTGGGTCTTGTGACTGGACATGAGAGTGATGTGAATATCACATCTAGGGAGGGACTGGCTAGATTGAGTTGAGGGCTAACCCAATAGATTTTTTCTTAGCCCGAGGGCTCTGTGCCAAGGACAAGAAAATATAAGAAAGGACCTTTGTAGTTAGGTCAGTTGATCATGTTTTCTTGAGGGATCTGCAGGTTGCTGGAAGTCTCGGTCTACGGACCACTGATAAAAAATAAGTGGGGGGATTGTACCTCATAAGTTGAAAACCCTTAGAACTGAGCAATATCCTTAGAATAACCCTATTTCCTTGGACCGTATATACGAGGGATGCATTCAAGTTGCTGGGACATCTTGGGGTGCATTCAGGTTGCTTGGACACCCCGAAATAGAGGCTGAATCAGGAGGAAATAGATTAGATTGACACTCTACTAGAGTTGCATTTGCATAACATATTGAGTTGTTTGTTAGCTCACCTTCGTGAGGTTTTGTAATCTAGGTTGCATAGCATGCATAATAAAATAACTTACCTCATGCATTGTATTGTTTGACTTCTCTTATGATTTATAATCGAAAGAAATGTAGACATAAAGAACTTCAGGGCAGACTTATATATTCATGAAATTATAGTACTTACAAGCTTATAGCTTATGCTTTCTAGCAATAATTTTCAGGGTCTATTGTAGAGACTATTGCCGAAGAGAAACCTGCAAAAGAAGGAGGCTTTGGAGAAGAAGACGAGTTTTACTCCTACGAGTGACTCATTTGTAATGTTTTGTTTAAACTCTGATAGTTTTATTTTGATCAGTTTTGGTGATACCTGTGTTGGTATCTATTGTAAATTCTGATTTGGAACCTAGAACAGTTTTCTTCTAATTTCTGCTGCACATTTTGTAATTAAGTATTACATTATCTTTATAAATTTTTGAAGGATGGTTTAAACTGTTAGCACTATAAACTGTTATTCAACTACTACTCTCCTTACAAGGAAGTGAAGGTCATCATCCAGACTCCTCTGAACCCAAAGTGGTCTCATGAGTTCGGGTTGTGACAAATTATCAGATCTGAACTAGGATGATTATAAACGAATATGGATGGCTGTGGATGAATTGAATGAATTAATTTGGTCTGGATCTGAAGTCTATTTATAGACTTACACGTGTCTGTTCACCAACAGACATGATGTTGATCCAACGGTTTGGATTAATCTTGAAAGGTCATGTACCCTTTCACCCATATCCATAAAGTGCAACCAAGATCCTACGGTCAGGATCTAATCCATGTACAAGTACCTATTTGATTGACACCTCTATGATTAGGTGCAACCTGATCGGATGGTCTCGATCGTCGATATACTATCAAACGCTAGATCGGCCGAACCACCATTAGAATAAGTGCAAAGTGCGCCTACAAAGCACCCATTGGGCCTCAAGCGCCCTTGCGCCTTCGCATACGCGTGCATGAGCATGGTGGTGCGACTCAAGTGCAATGCACTATATCATTCCCTTTGCTTTTAAACACATAAACAAAAGAGAGCTTCTTATATGTAAAGTCTCATCTTTTTTTGTAGCTAATCGATAAGGGACAAGAGACTTCATGAACAAAAGAGCCTTTCTACACAAAACAAAAATCAAGCTTATTCGAAAAATATCCAACATTTAAAACATAGGTGAATGACAATGGGATGGGTACAGGTTGGACCAAACCCTAGTCTGACTCTAACCTGACTCACAGATTACCAAACCCTAAACATTAGGAAACGGGGTGAGTTACCCATTTAACCCGCCCTATTACCATCCCTAAGGTAAAAGCATATTTTTGTCTTATCTCATCTGTTTAGTTAGTTGGTGAGACATGAGACTTTTTACTTTTATGAGGAGTGATGATGTGGTCAATCGAGATATGTGGCTACGAAAGTTGTTTTTGAATAGTATTTATTAAGCTTATAAATAGGTCGGATGCAGATCAAATGGCTTCGCATCCTCTACAGCTTAAGGGTTACAGCAATCCATACAGCACCGTTGGATTGCTGTCACGTGGACTTAACCGAGAAA
>JAUPMG010115887.1:0-11889 GCA_031762675.1 Pachysandra terminalis | reverse complement strand
TCATCTTGTGCGCCTGTTTGTTGTTTTTGTTGTTTTTCAGCTAGATATATACAATCTTGGTTATTCATCAAAAAAAAAAAATAGCTGCTAGAATCAGCCCTTGTGATGCTTTCTTCCCATCATAAATATATTTATATAGTCACAGTTGGAAAGCAAGTTCCATTTTTTTTCCCGTTAGTTACATTTTTTTTTTCTTGTGTTTTATGCAAACTGATTTACTTAGTTACTGCAAAATTACTGAATTTTTGGTTTCTTTATGACACTCCTTAGGTTGTAGAAACATCGAGTGGGATCGTCGTGCATCCAAGAAGCTAATTTCAGGAGTTAAGAGTTATCCTTTTGTAAGGGGTTTGGAGAAGTTGGGCAAGTTGTATTGGTTATTTTCTGGTGTCACAGGGACTCAGGGTTTTGGCACCTTTGATCAAACATGGGCCAATTATGCGACTTTTGTGGGGAACAAAGGTCCATGGTTTACTGCCGTGCTGATGCTGCTTTCTTATGTTTATCCTGTGACCGGCATGTTCATTCATCAAATGCCCTTTCTAGGCGCCATTCACGAACCCTTTGTTGTGAAAGATGCAACTCTCAGCCTGCTATAGTAAGGTGTGTTGTAGAGAAGACTTCACTTTGTCAAAATTGTGATTGGATTGGGCATGGAGGCTCTACCTCGGCTTCCGCACACAAGAGGCAGGCAATCATCGCTTACTCTGGCTGCCCTTCATCTACAGAACTTTCTGGGATCTGGTCATCTCTGGATTTCCCCTCTGTGGGTGATTTTAATTGTGAACAGGAATTACGTTTAATGAGCATCACTGACAATGGTGCCAACAATGGACCGTTGGAAAATAATAGTATGTTAGGTCTAACTATCACAGGGGGAATGGATAACGTGGAAAATGTTGATAAATCTGGTACTTGGATTGGATCTTCTTCTGTGCCTGCACCTAACCCCATGCCATGCAGTGTAGATGAGGTGGATAGACCTGGCAATTCAGCCGCATCCAAGGTAAACTACGATTTAAATATTATTAAGTGATTAAAAGGTGTATATGTTTTCCCATTGGAAACCTCAGATTATCATTATGTAGGCTTCAAGGACAGTCTACCAACGACATACTGATACGCATTGCAGACATGCAGGAAAGCGGGAATGACCACAATTATCCTTTCATGAGCATCATTTATGGACTGTTTCCCTTCTTTTGCCAGACTGTTTAAAAACTTTTATTAGTTCAGTGACTGACATATCATACCGGATTACTTTTGTTATTATTTTGATCAATAACGAGGAATTTTATTAAATAAGAGAAAATGATGTACATGGTTCAACCTCTGCCCAGATTGGGAGTGGGAGGGGACAATCCTATTGGATTACGTATCCCAACAAGGGATCAGTTGTACATAAGAAAAACTCTTCCGTAGTCTATGCTTTTTTTTCTTTCTTTCATTTCAATTACTTGCATTTTTTATCTTTTTTTTGCATACAAGTTCTTTTAGCTTGAACTTATCATATGGTAGGTCCAAATCCCCCTGCATGTGTGCTACTTGTAGCAGTTGTCATTGGTTGACTGGAAATAGAGAATGTAAGATAGGTACTTGCATCTTGTCTTTTAAGCATGTGGTAGCTCTAATAATGGTTTATATACAATCGCATCAACGTGCTTAAACATTCCAACACTTACCATGATCAAATTTTGACAACTTGATTTGCTAGAGAAACCATATGACATCATTGAAGTTCCCCAAATTATTGAAATGTAGCTCCCACTTTTTCTAAGGTGTCTGAAATTGTTTTTTTACTGATTAGCCTATTGTTCCAGATTTATTTACAATCAAATTGCATACATCTGTATTTCATTTTTGCTGACACTCTTCCTTTTTCATTTGATAATCACCCTGAGAAGCAGTACTCCAGACTTGACATACAAGTTTTTATTTTTTTTATTTTTTTGTTTTTATTATTTATTTAAAAGAGACTTAACATACATTAGTTTTCACAGTTGGGAGGAGTCTGCAATCTTTTTGAAATGGGTACACATTGATGTGTCCTGAGATGGCACCTGTTCTGGGTACACATTGATGTGTCCTGAGATGGCTCCTGTGATAGTATGTTCTATGCAATGTATTTAATTAAGCAAAGGTGTTGATTTTGCATTTTTGATGCAACAAGATTGTGCTGAATTCCTGTGTTAGAGGTATTTCAGATAAGGTAAGATGAGTGCAACGATTATTAATGTAGATAGGAACAACATATAGGCACAGTTGCATTAGTCAATTAATGTAGCTAATTAAATTGACACGCAGTAACAAGTTTTGGACCATTTGGCTGTGTTTAAGGTTTTGCTTGAGCAAATTTCCGAATTTGAAGCAGTATTGCAAATTCTAATCTTGACCATCGTGCAGTCATGCTGTCCTGGAAAGGAAGGCCTTGGACTATGTGAAGTTGATGATCTTTATGAAGATTTCGGTATGGATGACATTGACTATAGTTTTGAGAACTATGAAGAGCTTTTTGGTGTATCTCAAAATCACTCAGAACATCTGTTTGAAAATGGTGGTATTGATAGCTTGTTTGGGATAAAGGACATGTCTGGTACTGATTGCAACTGTCAGGATGCATATGTTGCTGAGGTTCTCTTTCATAACTCATTCTTATATCGTTTTATTTTCTACCTGTTTACTTTCTGTCAACAATAACTTCTGCTGCTTTACACATTCAGTAAATTGGCTATTTTTTGCTTTCAAGAGGCGCTGCAAATTCTTGAGTGATTATCATAAGTACTTCATGAGCTTGCCTCATCCTTCATTAAAAATATGTTGTATGTGGGTGCTGCGATTCTATGATTATGTCCTCTTTCTTTTTAGTGTTTTAATAAGAAACATTCTCACAAACACATCAAACAGGTTCCCCTCAACCACCATTTCCCCGAGGTTCTTCTAATGCAAGGAGCTAGATAACTGATAATGAGTTGATTTCCATGAATTCAATAATAATTCCAACAGAAAGGGTATGTTCTAAATTTAGGACATACATTTGACTCGGTGTTTCAGATCACTCGTGCATCATACAGTTGACTGAGCATTTACTCCTGAAAACAATAGCAAATCATATTTCTTGACGAATACAGACATTTTGTTAGCAAAATGAAGAATGGTACATGAATGCTGGGAAACCAGCTAAACAAACCAAAATAAACAACAGAGAATGAAAAAGATGAAAAGACTCCACAATACGAACATGACCTAACATCTCCTCCAAAGAAATTCCCCAAAACGGGACCTCTCTTGATACCTTGCTCTTAGATAACCAACCATGGCTGTTGACTGATTTGTGAACTTTTGAGAATGAGATGTAGTGTTACAGATACCTAGCTAAACGAATCCTGGGAGTTCTGTAAGGAGGAGGAGGAATCAATAGCCCTTCTTTTCATCCACTGTGGGGCAGCTTCAACCTTATGGGTTTCCATCTTACAGAGATTTGGTGTGAGCTGGGCACAATTGAAGTGTTTGAAGGATTTGTTAGATTCTTGGGGCTGGTGTACGGGAAAGGAGAAATATGAGATTCTTTGGGCAATTTTCCCTTAAGGAATCTGGTGGTCCATATGTATGTGTGTGTGTGTGTGCTTGCAGAATGCCAGAACCATTTCTGAAAGTAACCTGATGAAGACTTGAAGTTGTTTTCCGTTACTTCTAGCATTAGATGCTTATCCAGTCGACAATTATTGACATATTACCAATAGGTATCTTCCAACCTTAACTTGTATAGGTTGTAGATTCAAGTTCCTTCGTACTCACTTCAAACTTATGATTTCATCCTTTATTGGTTAATGGTCTTCAAACCTGTGTGCCATTAATTTTATAAAGATAGCAATATAGCATGAAAATCCAAATTATTTTTGATTCCACATTCTCCACAGTGGAGTAAACATATTTGTAATTTTCTGTTTGTTATGCAAATAAGATATATTCAATTGTCAAACAAAATATATTTAACCTTTATTAACTAAGCTTATCATAGGTGATACATTAGGCCTTGTTGGTCATGTAGCTGATATTCTGCAGAAGATTGGATTTAGCCTGACAAGGGATTAAGGAAGAAATATATTGCTCTCATATGTGGCTCACTTTATATGGAATTTGTGTTGGCAGGAAACAGCAGAGGAAAAAGGGAAAACTGTATAATATTATGGTTGTATGAAATTTAGTTGCATGATTCAAGTCGGAGAATCCATACGCGTGAACTGAATCTAGTCTAAATCCTGAGTGCAACAGATTAAGCGTCCTGTAGTGTAGAAGGTAATGCTGTTGTAGCCACAACATGTAATTGGCATATTATTATCTTTTCAAATATCCACCCACAGGCCCAAAAGCGCTTATAAGAATGCCTCTTTTTGTGAGCACAACAGGTTTACATAAATGCCCCACTGAGAACCTAAGAGAACTAATGTGTTGGGCCGTGGAGATGCCGAAATGTCATGAACCAAATCTAGAGATCTTATTGAAATCCCCAAATCTAGTTTGCAACTCTCACCTCATATCCAGATGGGAGTGGATAAATGATATGTAGCCAAATATCATTTAATTAAGAAGGATATTATATAAGATTAAGTATAGAAAAGTAATGTTATAAAAATAAATTCTATCACATAACATCCTTCAAACAGAAAACAGTGGAAAGTAAAATAAACTAGTCGCATGCTTTAAATCAAATCCCTATTAACTAACTTATGTAACTAAATACTGAAATTACATTGAATAAAAACCCTATTACAAGATCTAATAAAATCATTGAATAAAACTCTAATTATTGTTAAAATCTTCACAACATTCTTGTTCTCCACCTTGGCCCTCACGGTCCATGTGTCCATTAACTATAGGTCCTGAAATATATTATTCTTGAAAGCGTCAGCTACACTTAGCTCAGTAAGTAAACAATCGAACATGGTTTATAATTTGAAGGAGGGCTAATGCCACTCTTCAATGGTAATCCGTATGACAATAATGAGTAATTCATGATATATGAGTCAATGTGTAAGTATAACATGCTGAACATACAAGTATGAATGAGATATATACAAACATGTAATCTGATGCAATGTGAGTAATTAGCATGATAAAATATGCAATGTAATGGCTGATTCAATTATTAATGTATGCTGTGCACCACAAGTAAGATCACATGTGACTGAAATCAATCTAATATGCAATATGTATGATGTTGGCTGTATAATATTCATTTAGTGTATGATTCACACCCGATCTTAATCTTACTATCTAAGGATGCCTCACAATGTGAACCTTCATTCCTCAATACATGGCTGAAATAGTAGATTATTCTATGTGCGCATTCGACCTAGAGGTCACAAGCACCTCAGTTATTTCCGATCGTAGGAACTTAGCCCATGGCCTCACAATGTGAACTTTCCTTTGTAAATCAAACATTAGCCCAAGGCCTCACAATGTGAACTTTCCTTTGTGATTCGGATATTGGGCATCATAAATATGAACCTTCCCTCACCATTCAATTCTTATGAGTTGGAATTGGGCCTCACAATGTGAACCTTCTCTCATCAGTTATGTTATTAATTTAAAAGGTTTATTGGGATGATCAGTCCCTCATCTCCAGAAATATATAATGATGCATAAGCAATTCTCCTCACCTACTGTGATTTCCAGATCACTGTAATCTCGTAATAACCCAGCAATATGGACTTACATGCAAAGGGTGTGAACCTATAGACCAAATCCATGGTCTTAAGGCATATGAAGTGCAAGTGATAGAGTGCACGTTAACTAAGCATGAAATTGATGTGTACAGTGTGTAAGAAGTCTACTTAGCATGCTTGACATGTTAAATTCATATAATATCAATCATATCAAAATATCATGTTCAAATCAGTATGAAAAATAGTCCAGACAGGGTGTAAGTAATTGAAACATGCATAATCAAGCATAACTAACATCAGAATTGGTTTAATGAGGTCAAAATACGCATGCTCACAAAAATACAACCAATTCCAATCAAGTTGGCACTTTTCGGCACTCCCTGGGGTCGCCGGTGTGCTTTTGGCGAGTGCTCGGCGCGTTTGTCAGCACGTCGAGTGGTCGCTGAGGGTTTTTGTAAGAGAATCTGAGTTTCAGGGTTTTGGTCTCAAGATTTGGCTCGGCGCGTTCTCGGCTCATCAAGAATCTGCTGAGCGCCAAAACCAGGGGCTTAAAAACTTCTCTATGGTGCTCGGTGCTTCCACGGCGCGTCGAGTAGGGTCTCGGAGTGAAAACCAGGGACTTAATGGTCACTGGAGGACGCTTGGCGCGTTCTCGGCTCGCTGCCGAGTACTCGCCGAACAACAGTTTCTGGGCAATTTTTCCAGAATTCTGATCTAACTATAATTCAAATCAATTTTCTTCCTTAAGTAACCTTCCTTAATATTAAATTCCGAACAAATCCCAATAAAAATACTTATGAAAACATAAGTAAATAGTTAGTAGTTAAATTACTTTGAAAACTTTTATAAACTAATATAATTTTGAAAACTTACTTCATACGATTGAAAAACAAACTTAAAACTCTACTTAAATTATAAAACAAGTTTAATCCGAATACTTACCTTGATGTTGCTGAGTTGGAGTAGAGAATTCACCTTTGCTCTTCTTCGTCCTCCAAGGAAATTGTGATTTTTGAAATTAAGCAAGGCCTTTTATTTATATGTTTTCAGCAAACTTCCTAATTTTATTAGTATTAGTATTCGAGTTTTAACCCTGTCCCTTTATTGGGATGTATTAGTTTCTAAGCCATTAGATCAATTCTCAGCTCTCCTAGTTCAACTATGTTTCTATATTTGAATATTTGAATCGTAGCAAGTTTCTAACTCCTATGGAAGTTTCTATTACTGTTTTTAATCTAAACCATTGATTTAAGTTAAAAGTTCCTACAAGATCCTAGTCACACGTTATAACTTAAAGAGTTATGATTGTGTGTGAAGCACTTTAGTTTCATATAGTGCAGCCACCAATCACAAACGGTCAAAGTCAAATCTGTAACTAATTTACTAAAATTTTAAATTAACTCCTATATTAATTACACCCTAACTCCTATACTTATATTAATTACAATTTAGTCCTATATTTTGGTTGGGTTAATACACGAAATGACTAATCTTGTTGGGCTCCCAGAATGGACTGACCGAGGTCGTGAAAAGGAGATGCACTCAAGATGTTCTTTTCTGGTGCAAACCCTAACTAGTATGCCTGTAAATAACAACTGAAAATCTGTCAATGCAACTTTTATCTCGAGATCTATATGTTATATGCATTGTGGATTTCAGACATAGTTTGAGCATCTGCATTTTTCTTTTTCTTTTTTTTTTTTTGGCAATAGGATATCTGAACTCTTACCTGGTTTAGTTTCCTTGTGAAACATGGGTTAATTGCCAGTTAAAGGTATGCCATGGTACATACAGACGATCTACCTAATAGTGGACCCTTTGGATGGGCCACGTGGTAACCCTTCTAGCCATGTCTACCCATGAAATGGCTTTTGTAATGTATAATGCCACCATTGAATTTTTAACTTTTCTAGTTTTCATGAAGAAAGATGTTAGAATATGGTTTGTTTTTTGATACGGCATGTTTTTGGGACTGAAACTTAGTATTTGAAGATGATTCTAATGGAAGAGCAAGTGGACACATTGGCTCTTGCATATTGTTACGTTTGAAAATCGAGTCTCAGCAGAATTCTTACTTTGGTGATTATTACCACTCTACTGTCTTATTTTAATGCAATTGGAAAAAAAAGTATCACCTTGGATAGTACTTTGACATTTGCATTCATTTGAAACTTCAATGAAAGCAAGAGAAAATGGAAGGGAAACTATTTGATGTCACAAACTTTCCCATGTTATTCTCGATCTCAAAATTTGTCAAAAGATGAAATGTTAGTACTGGAATGGTGGAACCCTCTTGATGTGTGCTATGATCTGTGTCACAGGTTCCCAACATTCATGAGTTTATCGATTATCTGTCTTTTTTTAGAAGTTGATTCATTATGTCTTTTGGATGATAAAATGAATAAATCAATTGGTTCAGAAAAAAAAAGAAGGCCAAATACATAGGATGGGATGATCATTTGATTGGCCAAGAGGTTGTAGGTGGAATTCCTTAAAAATGGTGGGTCCTGATGGGAGAGCTCCTAGTGTTTGTGCATGCATGTTCCCTTATCAATAAGACATCTTGTCTGATGTATTAGCAATTGTAAATGCATCTTTTTCATGCCCTGTGTTTATTTCCAAGTATATCTTGACCAGTTTAGAGTTATTTTTGAGAATCCTAGTATGGTGGTTGTCTCATGAACCGGAAACCTTTTAAGGCCTAGTTTTTCAAAGGGTTTATGAGTTACTAAAGTTTTACTTAATGCATAGATAAATATATTCTTATACAGGTCTCATCGGCTGGACAGGTTAAAGCAGTGCAGCCAGAATGCAGCAATGCAATTTCCGCTGATTCCACGATGAGCTCTAAAACCGAACCCAATCATTGTTTCCCAGCAACGCAAGCCCGTTCTTCTTGTCTCTCACTTTCGTTTTCCGGCGTCACCGGAGAGAGTAATGCTGGAGATTATCAGGACTGTGGGGTATCTTCAGTGTTTCTCTTGGGAGAGCCTCCATGGTGTCCCCCCTGTCCTGAAAACTCATTCCCATTGGCTAGCAGGGAGAGTGCTGTCATGCGTTACAAGGAAAAGAAGAAGGCACGCAAGTAAGTTAATCCCAAACGCATATACCAACATATAAACATATATCACTTGAATACACAGCTACCAAATATATGCAGAAATGTGTATGCATGACATGCATATATGCATATATGTACTCGCTGTTTGATATCCACGGGTCTTTGGTATGAGATGAGAATTATAAATAATAAACTTATTCATTTTTGGTTTTCTTCCCTCTTATTTTTGACTGCTGTTTTAACAGATTCGATAAGAAAATAAGGTATGAGTCTCGGAAGGCGAGGGCAGATATAAGAAAGCGTGTGAAGGGGCGTTTTGTCAAGGCCGGTGATGCTTATGATTATGACCCGTTATGCGAGGCCAGAAGCTACTGAGGGGTACAAATTCAGCCTTCGAGTAAGCCTTGGGAAATCGATGAAGACATGCGCATGAGGCGGCTGTAAAAAGCTGGGTTCTCATGCTTATAAAATTGCATTCAGGTGGGGAAGTTCCAAGTATTCTATTAAAGTGACATCCGATGAAACTGAAAATCCCAATTGCATTCAGGAGGGGGGGTATCAATCTTCTCCTACGTTTTAAGTATGAAGTTGTACAGTTTATGATCCAGCCACCCTTTCCCATTCAGACCACTGCTTGGCATGAATGTATTTAATTTTGTTATTCCATGTGAGATATGTAGAACAGGATCATTATGTATAGAACTGACAATCGAATAGATCCAAGACGAGATGGAGAATTGTTTATGTTAGAGGGAAGATCATGTAGAGAAACGATTATGTATTGTAATAATGTTATACTGTGAACTTGAGATTGTAGAGAAGCTGTATTTTAGTTTTGGCTCTGTAGTTCCTTTCAAATATGGAGTATATTGTATTTATGTTCAATTTCAATGGGCTTGCGCACTATACAGAACTTGAACATGAGAAGCTGTGCATGGCACGGTAACAATTGTGCGTGCGTGCCATAACCGTCACCCCAACACACGGTAACAGTTGTGCTTGCCGGCATCCCGACACGGCACGTATGCACAAGGCACAGCTGGGCCTAGGGGTGTAAACGAGCCGCGCTATCTCTGCTTGGGCTCGGCTCATATGAGCCGAGCCTGAGCCCAGAAAAAGCTCATATTTTTAACGAGCCTGAGCCTTAGGTAGGCTCAGCTCGGTATTAAATATAATATATATATATATATATATATATATATATATATACACATCTATATGAGCCGAACTTGAGCCCCATATTTAGGCTCAAGAGCTCAGTCCGACCCAACAAAAAAGCGCATATTTTTTAACGAGCTTGAGCCGAACTTAAGTAGGCTCAACTCGATTAAAGCTGGGCTCTGTATTAAATATAATATATATATATATATATATATATTATAATATCATAAAATTCTCTTTTAACTTCCGAACTTGGTATTTTCGATTCGTTTCTCCTCTCTTAACCTCTCTTTTCTTCATTTTCATTTCTTCCTCTTCCTCTTCGTCTTTTTCTTCTTCTTCTTCTGCATTTGACCACGATCCAAAGTCCCCATCGCACAACCACCCCTATCCTCTCTCCCCTCTTTCTTAATCCGAACCCACATCTTCCGTTTCTCTCCTTTCCTCTGCTCACCCCTTTAATCCAAATCTCCACCGTAACCCTGCAAATATCCCTCTCCCGCCACCACTCAACACTTCCTGAACCCATTTCCACCACCTGTTTCCACCATTCTCACACAGCAACCCCATTTCCACCTCTCTATTCCGCCCCCACACCACACCATCACACAACCCTCCTCTGTACATGGGCACATCTCTCTCTACCTCTCCCTCTCTTCTCTCCTTAGTTCAACAGAGCAATACCCAACTCCAAACAACAGCAGCAATTCAAGCGTCCCAACAGCAAAACTCAGACCCTTTGCTTCATTCACCTCTCTTTCTCCAACGATTTCAGAAGCACCCCGAACAGCAACCTCACATCCATTTCTCCTCCAATCCCAAGCTTCTCAAGCTGCTGAGTTTAGTTTTTTTTTTTTTTTTTTCCAGCTTTTTAAGAGCCGAGCTTTTTCGAGCCGAGTTGAGCTTTTCCTGAGCCAAGCTTTTGAGAGCCGAGCCTGAACCTTGAAAAAACAAGTGAGCCTGAGCCGAGTTTGAGCCCGAAAATTTATACCGACCCTGAGCCGAGTCCGAGCCTTATCCTAATTTTATGACCTTGAGCCGAGCGGAGAAAATATCGGCTCGGCTCGTTTACAGCCTGGGCCAAGCCATTCTTTAAGGCAGGCTGTGATGTATCGGGCAGTGTCGTGGGCCATGAAACCTAGTCCGGCATGTAGGCGGCCCGCCTCGTTGTACACCTCTTATGTAACCTATGGGCATGGTTTCAAGGATCAGACTGATCCGGTGAACGGTCCGATTCCAAGTCATGATATAACAATTGTATCAAGTGGCTTTGGATCGTATTGTATTGGGATCGACCAAGACCAGTCCGATCCCTAAGTCACGATATAACAATTGTATCAAGTGGTTTTCGATCAGATCGGTCCAATCGATCTAAAGTTTTTTTTTTTTTTAATTCATAAATGAAGCGGTCCAACATGTATCGACTTAAACCGGTCTAGTATTCATCGGTACCATCAGTCCGACAATTGGTACCGCCATTCCAGTCTGTCCATTTATTTTTAAATGGGCGATTCAACGTTTGTATCGGATCTGGACTAGCTGGTACAGGCCGGCCGTTATTGATTGGTACCATCAGTTCGACAATTGGTACCGCCATTTCAGTCTGTCCATTTTTTTTTTTAAATGGGTGATTCAACGTTTGTATCGGATCCGGACCAGCTGGTACAGGCCGCCCGTTATCGTCCGTCCGGATTGGAATTGGCTGGGAACGGTCCGATTCATGATCCCAAGACTTAAAATCTTGCCTATGGGTGTCAATCAATGGGTCAGGTTCGGGACGCGTCTGACTAGTCCCAGAACAAAACATTGTTATGTAATGGGTCTAAAAACCCGGAACCGAAACCCATTAAACAGGCTTGGTTCTCCCGGGTTTGTCGAGTATCAGGTACCCATTGGCACCCCTAGTCCTACTCCAATTATTATTAAGGAAAATTAGGGTGTAGGGTAACTTTTTAAGAATAATGCCAGAAAACTCATTTGAAAAGTCTTGGTTTCAAAAAC
>JAUPMG010115876.1:0-11890 GCA_031762675.1 Pachysandra terminalis | reverse complement strand
TATCCTGCCGTTTCAAATCTTGCTTTTCACCAAAACGGTCTAATCATCGTACACAGCCGTTGACAGCTGGTACGTGATAAGGACAGTTGTACAACCGTTACAGCTTTATAGAATAATTCAGTATGTGCGACTATACCCAAAACGCGTACACGCACTCGTAATCAAGTGCCGTGTGTAAAGTGAGGTTAAATTAGCCCGCCTGAACAACAACATCAAAATGTAATGTTGTCGGAACTAAAAGTTGAAGATCAATGGTACAGAGAACAGAGGATGTTTCACCTCACTTGATTCACCTCATTCTCTTTCTCTCTGAAGATGCACCTAGTCTCTCCTACTGTTAATTAGTTCAGCACCCTGTTCTTTGCATTGCCCATACTCTTCTGCAAAAATTTGCAAGCTATTATTATCCATATGAGCAGTCTTATCATGTTTATAGATTATCTTTTTCTGTACACAATCCTTGTACTTTCGCTAATTTCATGCTACAGGATGTAGTTCTGTCATTATGGTTAATTCCTTGCTGCACAAACTTTATGAATACAATGGATGCTTGTTGTTCAATGTGATCACATACTTATCTTGGATTAGTTAGATACCTTGGGAGGTTGTTGTACATTGAAGAGTATATCAATGGCTTAAATGGAGTGGTGCTTCTCAAGTTTCATATGACGAATGCATTTTACACAAGATGAAAGGGAAATTTTGTAAGATAATTAGGGCGGGTAAAATGGTTAGAGCAGAATGTTAAGCAACTAAGAAGGAACACACTCATACGATGAACATAGCTGAGATGAGGATGTTGAGATAGATAAGTGATAAAATAATGCACTATTGTTTGATGTGGTTTGAGCATATATTGAAATTGGAACATCAGAGAAGGTCCAGGATGTAAAGATTGGAAAGAACTTGGATGGAGCTGACTAGAAATACTTTGAAGGAACATAAGCTAACTGAAGATATATATATATATATATATATATATATATATTCTGAAAGGCGAATAGCATACTAGGATTTTCGTTCCCAATCCCAATTAGTTGGTGTTCGAGATAGTGGTGACTCATTCACTAATCTCTAGATCCAAGGGGAAGGGGCCCCATGGGACAGAGCGAAGCGGTGTATAAGTTGTAACCTCAATTCGCTTTCGTAATAGTGGAAACTTCTTCTCTCCTGTTGACATAGGCATTGCCGAACCATATATATTTGTGTGCATTATTTTGATCTTCGTTTTACTGTGTTTATTATTATTGCTTGATCTCGACTAACAGTTGGGATTGGGCACTTGTTATTATTGTATTCTCTGATTTGGTTGGCAAGTCTTTTTTTTTTTTTCACGTAAATCTCAAGATGTCTTTTTATTGTTTCTTGCAGTTACCTAATTTGGTTATCATTTGGCCATTTCATATTTCTTTTCATTCACATGAGTCTGAATGCTTTATTTAATCCTAAATGTGGTTCACTAGTATAAATTTCTGCTTATCGTAGTTACCTAATTTGGCTATCATTTGGCCATTTCATTTTTCTTTTAATTCGCATGAGTCTGAATGCTATTATTTAATCCTAAATGTGGTTCACTATGTATAAATTTATGCTTATCTTGGATGCAATCATAGTGTTAAGTGTCGGCCGATCCTAAGTTGGATCGGCTGATATAACTCAGGATTGGTTTGGGACTAGTCACAATCTCAAGCTGATCTCAAAAATTATTAAAGTTCTCTAGCTCGGTTCGAAACTGAGTTAGATCATCCGATCCAAACGATCTCTAACCAAGTAAAATCTCTAACCAGAAGTTATTATAGCATATAGGTAGAAAACCCGGTATCAATCCCTACAACTGAGGTGAATGTTAGTCATTGCAGGGAGACTTCTTATTTATTATATTGAAAAGGGAGCAGCATTCATTATTGATTCAATTACGGGTGTTGATCAGTGCCTTTTTTTCCTATCAACTTTAACTAGCTGGGATAAGCACTTTTGTTAATCTTTATGTATTGGGGTTTCTTAATTTGTTTTCCTAATCAAGTGTTTCTTCACTTTCTTCATTTATTATCATTGTTACTAAAATATGACTACATAGTCTAAAAAATATAATAAAATTACTTCTTCCCAATGCTGCAGTTTGCTACTTTATTTTTGAGAGCCACCAAATACCAGCTCCTTTTGTAGTTAATGAAACCAAGATGCTGATATGCTAAAGATTTTATTGTTGAATTTGTGATGCTCAACTGATGAGATTGGCTGGTTTGAGTTTGCCTTTAGACTATGAAAAAGATAAAAATGCAATTTACTATATAATAACACCTATTTTGGAGAATATGTGCAGAGATCCTAGTTAAAAAAAATGCTAAGTCAGTGCTTTTTTAATCAATTGATGACCATCGACTATTATTGGCCCTCGATGAGGAATGACGCCTTTGACTATGTGAAGAAATGTTCCCGATATCAAATTCAAGGGGATATCCCACGGCGTCATCCTCAGGCTCTCCAATCAGTTATAAGTCCTTGGTCTTTTCACACTTGGGGGCTCGACTTAATTGGTCATATCATTCTTTAAAGCAGAAGGGGTCATACTTGGATCCTGGTGGCCACTGATTATTTCACAAAAATTGGTGGAAGTTGTCGCATTACAAAGAGCGACCAGGGTAGCTGTTACCCAGTTCATCAAAGAGAATATTATCCACAGGTTCGACTCACCTCGGAGAATCCTCTCCGACAATGGCTCATCTTTCCTAAACAGGGAGGTCCGATTGTTGCATGCTGAGAGTCGTGTCATTCATATCAAAGCTACCCAGTATTACCTCAGGGGAATGGTCAAGTCGAGGCTACGAATAAGACACTCATCAAGCTCTCTATTAAGATGACTTATGACCATCCTACCAGGTGGAACGAGCATTTGTTCGATGTTCTTTGGGCCTATCGAGTATCAAAGCATCGGGCAACTAAGGCTACCCTGTTCTCGCTAGTCTATGGGGGCAACGCTTTGCTTCCTATTGAGTTGCAAGTCTCCTCAACTTGAGTCTTGCAGGCCGCCGAGATTGATTGGGACACTCCCCATTTTGCTGCTATCCGAATGCATGAGTTAGACAACTTGGATGAGCAGCATCAGCAGACATTCGCTCAGAATCTTCAATATCACCAAGTTATTTCCAAGGCATACCAGAAGACGGTGCCCCCTCGAGATTTCCAGCAATGCGACTTAGTCCTTAGTGCCTCATGGTATGAGCGCAGTAATACTATTAAACCTAAGTTTGCACCCCGGTGGGATGGACCCTTCGAGGTTATTCAGGCTTACACCTCTGGTTACTACAAGATTCTATCATTTGAAGACGAAACTCAAGAAGAACTTGTAAATGGTAAATGAATAAAACAATATGACTATTAAATCACAAGTTTCCTGAACACTTAATAGCTATATCATTCATCAGATCTTTGTACATACACCTCTCCAATACATCAGATCTTTGTACATACAATATGACTATTAAATCACAAGAACTTGTAAATGGGAAATATGACGGGATTTTCTCTAAGGGTGGCAGTGGCCGGTTCAATAGACATAGCCTTTTTGCTTGCACCGGCATCCGTTGTCTTGGGACTCTCCAATACATCCACAATCAGAGCCGAAGAGGGGGGTGGGGGGATTTCTCGCGTGAAGGAGCAGCTGATATGTCAATCCCAGCTTCCTTCTCTCCTGGCTCGTCAGAAATCTCGACAATAATATGATTAGAAGCCTTTGTGATCTTTGATGAAGCCTCTCGCAAAACAGTGCCAGGAGCAGGAGGTTCCTTGAGAAGCAAGGTGACAGCGGGGGCTTCTTCACCCCTTGCTCTAATGTGTGTGTCTCTGGAGGCAGTGGATTTGACTCCATAAGAGAAAGTGCAATTGCAGCTCTGACCTTGGCCTTTACCTCGACAAGAATCCACGCAGTCTCGGCGGCTGTAGATAAAGCAACTGCCTCGAGAGAAGAAGCGACCTGGTTCCCTTCCATCCCCGGGAGATGAGGATTTGGCACAGACGTCACCAAGTGAGAGGGACTATCACCCAAGATGGTATTAGCATTATCAGGCGGGACTGAGGAACTCTTGGGTAATGGTGCGCTTTCAAGATAAGGCTCCTAAGCCTCAGTCTCAGATCCCTCATCATTGAACTCGTCCTCAGCTTCAAAGCTCGAGTCCTCACAAGGGGATTCCACCTTGCCTTTCCCCTTGTCTTGGCAACCACCCGAGGTCGATGGCTCACCTTGTGTTCCCTCCTCTTCCTCCTCATCCACGGCATCAGGAGTTGATGTTGTGATGGGTTGGAAAGGCTTTATAGGAGGCTCCTCTCGAGTCGATTCTTCGATAGTCATTGATCTCGGCAATCACTGCCTCTATAGTCATACAAGAAGGGTGGAGTAAATCTAGGGCACTCGGTCTGTGTTTTGCCCTTCCTCTCATAAGTTTCTCTACCAGCACACCCAGTCCTGGTTCCAGACTTTTTTGATAGGTGGCTTCGTACTGTTCCTTCGACAACTCATGAATGGTGCACTCCAACTCCTACAAAAAAAAAAAAAAAGAGGGAGAGGAGAAGGAGTTGAGAAAAGACAAGTCTCAGCTTCCGGTGATGACTAACGGTTCGTCTTTCGAAAGGCTTACCAGAGTTAGTTGGTTTCTTTTCCCTTTGACTCCTGCTTTTTCTTGGACCCTGACCAAGGGGGCAAGGTGTTGAGAAGGGGCTTCCACTCTTTCCTTTGTTTTCTCCTCAGGACCTGACCAAGGCAAATAAGTTCCATATGAACAACAATTATTCATAAATTTATGAGATCAGCAAACATGTTCTTACCCGAGGGAGGTTGTTTCTCTCTTGTCGGAGGAAGTGATGCCAATGGGATGTCAATCCCGGCTTTATCTGCGGCCTTACCCTGGTAACAGAGGGAAACAAAGGCCAGGAAGGAGGTCATGGATCTTTGATTCACAATATGATCGCAAGAATAGCTTACCCACTTGCGTTTTATACCTTATCTTTTTTTAAGCAATATGGTGTGAGAGGAATAGCAGGATTTTTGAAGGTAAGGAGGTGTCGGTTCAAAGATTGGCTGATAAGGTTTTATCCCTTGTCTGTTTTGGGGCTAATTCTCATAAGGAATTTCAGGAGATTGGGTTTGAAGAATTTGACTTCAAGTGGGGTATGTTCTTGGATTAGCTTGGTTTAGTTACTTTTGCAATTACTTTATACACAATTTTGTAATTATGTACAGTTTTTTTATACCTCTATTAATATAAGATACACTTTTATTGATAAAAGAAAAAGAAAAAAGAATAGCTTACCCACTTTTTTAGGAGGCTTTGGAGCCTTAGACGAGCCTTATTTACTTGATTTATTCTCCTTCCCTTTATTCGAGGGACCAGGAGGGACAGCAACATCGGGAGCAACATCCTCGGGGGCGACAGCCACACCTTCTCCTTGCTCAGCAGCCTAGAGGGCTACGGTCTCGCCTTCTTCTTGCTTGGTAGTATCCGAGGCCTCTGCCTTAGATTTGGCGGTCATGGCCTTAGCAACCGGTGTATACCGCCGAACGATGAGGTCCACGAAAAGAGCAGGCAGAGCCGCCTTTGAGACACCCCTCGAGGGCTTGCATGAATCCCCCGGTTTCTTCAGCCTGCTTCAGTTTAAGGCTATGGACAAGGTTGGCAAGCATGAACTTGCACCAGCTTTCTCAGCCAGTGGGCAACCCCAGGTGAGACCTAAAACCAATAGGGGAGAGAGAGTAATCCTCCTGCGAGATCCAGAAATAAGGGACATTCTTGAAACTCTTGTTGTTTTCCTCGAGATCTCCGGGGAAATCCGTATAAGGATTTTGCAACGTCTGCTCGTCCTTCCTTATTAGAGGGATCCAACCCTCCTTGCCCAGAAGGTCGAGGCTGAAGGTGGGAAGCTTAGGCTAGAAGCACCCCTCGAAGTGCTGCCCTTCTTCTTCTTTCCCTGAGATTTCACAGGTGCCATGGTTTCGAGTAAAGAAACTAGAAAATGCACGAAACTAGTACAAGAAAAGCTTGAGGTAAGTTTGACCAAGAAGAAGATGAATAGCAAAATGACCAAAGAGGTGTGAATGTTCAATCTTTTATACGAATAAAGGTAATGATGGAGTCACATGGAAACTCCCGATGACAGTGCAGATGTCATTCAATATCAAGTGACACCTAGGCACACGCATTTAATGAAGCGTCCTCACACACTCGAGAAGCCCATGCGGCAGTTACCTTTTCGACTCAACGACATTACAGCCACTCAGTGCGCATTTAATGCCTGCATCAAATTGCTTTCTCCTGTATTTGCGCTTACAACGTGTCACGTCAACACATTGTAAGCGCAGGGGCTGATGATAATCAAGCTGAAATTCAATTTGATCCAATGGTGAAATGCCACTTGGCATTGCATATCAACCCTTTTCCTCTCTATTTCTTAGAAGAAGAAAATTAGGTCTCCCTCAAGAAAGGATGCCTCCACCCAGGTCAAAGGTGGGCGATTTCTTATCTTTTGCTGAGTGGCCTAACCCACCCCAAGATGGGCTAACTCGTCATCAGGTTGACCACCTTCGAGCAGTCCGGATAGGTTGATCACCTTTAAATGATCAGGATGGACTGAATACCCTCAACAGTCAGGATTTGGCCTAACCCTGAGATGGGCTAACTCGTCATCAAGTTGACCACCTTATAGCGGTACGGATAGGTTGATCAACTTTAAAGGTTCAGGATGGGATGACTACCCTCAACAGTCAGGATCTAGCCAAACCCACCCCGAGATGGGCTAACTCGCCATCAGGTTGACCACCTTCGAGCAGTCCAGGTAGGTTGATCAACTTTAAATGATCAAGATGGGCTGATTACCCTCAACAGTCAGGATCGGGCCTAACCCACCCCGAGATGGGCTAACTAGTCATCAGGTTGACCACCTTTGAACGGTCACTCCGGATAGGTTGATCACCTTTAAAGAATCAGGATGGGCCAACTACCCTCAATAGTCCGGATCGGGGCTAACCCACCCCGAGATGAGCTAACTCATCATCAGGTTGACCACCTTCGAGCGGTCCGGATAGGTTGATCACCTTTAAATGATCAAGATGGGGTGACTACCCTCAAAAGTCAGGATTGGGCCTAACCCACCCCGAGATGAACTTGTCATCAAGTTGACCACCTTCGAGCGGTCCGGATAGGTTGATCACCTTTAAAGGATCAGGATGGGCTGACTACCCTCAACAATCAAGATCGGGCCTAACCCACCCCGAGATGGGCTAACTCGTCATCAGATTGATTACCTTTGCTCGAATCTCGTAAAGACGTTCACATTATTTGAATGTTGCGTTGGAAACCCCTATATGCTAAGGGATTATCCGAGAAGCGATAACACTACTCTACTTAAGTCAGCAGCATAGATTCAACCTTACATCCCAAATCCCGAGTAAAGGGAACTATTTCGGGGATGGTAGTATTTTGATTATAAGATTACTGGAGATCACGAGCAGTTCAATATCATGACATCGGGAAGTACTCTAAGCCGGTGTTATGAAATTTCAATCAGCATGCTCACGATCCTCTTTCTGTTGTTTCACCTAGGAAGCCACTCCTAGTTGATCATGCTCAGGGAGGATATCATGAGTCTCTTATATTGTTCAATTCATAGGATAAAAGGGGGGGAGGCGATATCAAGAAACCTTAGGAATGACGGCCCAAGGAGAAAGTCTCATCAAGACCATGATGGTTGTTCAAACCCACATGAGCAACATCACATCAAGGAACTGAGCACACTTCAGAGGTTTTTTTTGGAAGGCAAGTTTTCTTTGAATGGGGAAATAGGGGGAAGAGGGATATTACAAGTGTACTATATTACCAGGTACTGGTAATAAGACAAAAGCGGCATTAGTAGCATACATCAAACAAGATGTAAGACAATAAAAGATCAGCATGGACTACATTGTCCAATTGTTGATGGTGCTCGGGTTTTGCTCAGTTGAGAAAACTCCTCTATGACTGGCATTGAATCCGATTTCCTTTATAATCAGGTGAAGCAGCATATCAGAGGAGACTTACTTTTGAGTGAAGATCCTGCTGTTCCTCTCTGACCATAAGAAGTAAATAGTGGCAGTGAAGCTTAACTTGATTAGATATGATATGGGAGAAGGGGACTTGAAGTTATCAGCACACCAGATCAGCTCCTCTTGCCAGAGTAGGATGTTCCTAGTCATACCTAATTTCTGAAGGATACTAGTCCAGATCCAGTGAGGGTAAGGGCATTGAAAGAATAGGTGTTCGGTGGACTCCAAAGCTGAATTGCAGAAGCAATTTGTCTGTAAGTCACATGCTGAATGAGAGGGTTTAGGGGGTACCAGATATCCCACCAGAAGAAGGTCTTACTACCATCAACAATCTGATAATTAGTTAAAGGAATGACAAGACTTCTGCATTGAAGAATCTTTCTCCAAGACCATGAACAACAGTAAGGAATTTTCGAGGACCAGAAGTTTTTTTGTTTGATGTAAATAGTATGTATCCACTTGACCCAAAGGGATTGTTTGTCCACAACAATTTCAGAATTGCACATTTGTTCCAATCTTCGATGAATATTAGGCCTAATCCTCCCTCCTATTTTGGGGAACATATAGTTTTCCATGAGACGGTTGCTATCCTTTTTGTGTCCTCATTGCCATCCCATAAAAATCTGCAAGATATTTGGGATAGCCTATTAAGCACCTTCTTTGGGAGAACAAAATTTGAACACCAATAAATCTGTATACTGAATGTGACAGTGGTAGGTGACTGTCATCTTATGGGCAATGACAAGTGACAAATATGGCATTTTCCAAGGGTTTTGGCTACAAAAGCCTGCATTCCCGTTGGACAACGATGGACTTTTGGGGAGTTATTCTAGAATTTGCAGAATAGATTGAACTCCTGAATTCAAAGCTCCTCTGAGTGTGCTCCCTCTCTGAACATTCCTAGGGATCTTCTTGTTCCTCTCATTTATTTTTTTGGTTTGACTCTCTGTGTATACGGGAAACCTCATATTGGAACGGCCAACACAGAGTGTGAGACAGGTACACGAACCATCCGAATTCAAAGTTGGTAGCCATTCAGGTATTGACACCTGTCTTCTTATTTATCTACCGATTTTACGATCACCAATACTTTGGGAGGATGTTGCACATTGAAGAGTATATAAATGGCTTAAATGGAGTGGTGCTTTTAAAGTTTCATGTGATGAATACATTTTACACAAGTTGAAAGGGGAATTTTGTAAGATGATTAGGGCAGATAGAATGGATAGAGATGAATGTTATGCAACTAAGAAGCAACACATTCATACAACGAGCATAGCGGAAATGAGAATGCTGAGCTGGATAAGTAACAAAATAGTGCAATATTGTTTGATGTAGTTTGGGCATATATTGAAATTGGAACCTGAGAGAAGGTCCAGGTTGTAAAGACTGGAAAGAACTTGGATGGAGCTGACTAGAATTACTTTGAAGGAACATAAGCTAGGATTTTCATTCTCAATCCCAATTAGTTGGTGTTCGAGATAGTGGGTGGCTCATATTCACTAATCTCTAGATCCAAAGGGGAGGGGGGTCCCATGGGGTGGAGCGAAGCAGAGTATAAGTTGTAACCTCAATTCATTTTGCGTAATGGTGGAAACTAATTCTCTCCCGTGGACATAGGCTTTGCCGAATCACGTAATTGTGCGCATTGTTTTGATCTTCGTTTTATTGTGTTTATTATTATTGCTTGATCCCGATCAATAGTTGGGATTGGGCACTTGTTAATATTGCATTCTTTGATCTGTTTATCATTTAGCCATTTCATTTTTCTTTTCATTCACACGAGTCTGAATGCTATTATTTAATCCTAAATGTGGTTCACTATGTATAAATTTATGCTTATCTTGGGATGCAATCATAGTGTTAAGTATCGGCCGATCCCGGATTGGATCGGCCGATATAACTCGAGATCGGCTCGAAACTAGTCACGATCCCAATCCGATCTCAAAAATTACTAAAATTCTCTGACTCGATCGGTAACGAGTTAGATCATCCAGTCCAGACAACCTCTAACCACGTAAAATCTCTAACCAAAAGTTATGATAGCATATAGGTAGAAAACCCGGTATCAATCCCTACAACTAAGGTGAATGTTAGTCATTGCAGGGAGACTTCTTATTTATTATATTGAAAAGGGAGCAACATTCAATATTGATTCAATTACGGGTGTTGATCAGTGCCTTTTTTTTCCTGTCAACTTTTACTTAGCTGGGATAAACACTTTTGTTAATCTTTATGTATTGGGGTTTCTTAATTTGTTTTCCTAATCAAGTGTTTCTTCACTTTCTTCATTTATTATCATTGTTACTAAATTATGACTACATGGTCTCAATTTGAGTTTGCCTTTAGAGTAGAAAGCAGATAAAAATGTAATTTACTATATAATAAGACCTAATTTGGAGAGTTCCTAGTTAAAAAACTGCCAAATCAGTGCCTTTTTGATGGGAGTGAGTTGAATAAGGTATAGATTAGTGTGGAAGCACATGCTAGGAAATCCAGAATACAGCTTCAACACCCAATGCTTTTGCTGGGTGTGAAAGAATCCCACCATGTGAAACTTGAGACCAAACAGGAGGGAACAAGAATAGAACTTTCTGATTGTGCACTAATACCTATGGCTTTTTTTGATTATCCCCTTTTAAGATAAGGTACACCTAGAATAGGGAGACATTTTTGTTTGTCTTGGATATTTGACTTGGGTTGACCCGATTGGTCCATTAGGATGGATCGACCTAGGTCCTCACTTGATGAGATGAGATGTCCATACTAAGTTAGAGTTGTAGTATGTTTGACTCTCTCTTATTGTTTAGGAGATAGAGTCTGAGTTGTGAGTTGAGTCTTCTATAAATAGAAGATAACTTTTCCCCTTCCCAATGCTTCATACGTTGGATTCTAATCCTAGAGTTTATCTCTACATCTTTCTTCATCTCATCTTCATACATTAGAGATCTAGTTTATTATAGATTCTTGTACTTGAGACCTCGTCGTTTGAGTGTAGATATTATTGTGTGGTTTTAGTAATCACACATACCGACATGGGACGATATCCGATTCGATAGAGATCTTCTGTTGTAAATCTAAGTTTGTATATATTGAGGTACGTGATTCGGTTTATTAGTTTGCAACATCATCATCATATGCTTTATCCCAAATAATTGAGTTCAACAATAAGACTCGGGTTTCTCTAGCCCAAAATGTCAAAACTCACATCTATACTAGAATTCACGCTGTAATTGATGCTGCAGCTTCCACTCCTTGCGATATGAGACCATATTTCAGTTTGTTGAAATGGAATCTATTGTTTTCAATTAGAAAAATACACGTGTGACAGACATATGGCTAATTAAGACACATTTTTATCTGCCCAGTTGAGTATAGAACCACCTGATCTTGTTACAATCAGCTGGATTGACTTGCTTGTAATATTATACAATCACATTTCACTCGAACCTCAATCTATTGCCAATTACTCTACTTTCTATACCTGAATATTGTTGATCAGGCGGGCTAATTCAACCCCACTTTACACGCGGCGCTTGATTACAAGCGCGTGTACGCGTTTTGGGTATAGTCGCACAAACTGAATCATTCCATAAAGCTGTAACGGCTGTACAACCGTCCATATCATGTATCAGCTGTCAACGGCTGTGTACGATGATTAGACCGTTTTGGTGAAAAGCAAGATTTCAAACGGTAAGATATCTGACCGTTCTGATCACCCATGACTGCGATAGCTTCTCACGGAAGCCATCTATTTGAACTTCAGCCCACAGGGAAATGACACGTGTCCCAAACCCAACGAACACGTTCCTTCTTCCT
>JAUPMG010115865.1:0-11890 GCA_031762675.1 Pachysandra terminalis | reverse complement strand
TTTGCTTTCTGGAAGTGAAAGTCCCAAGATATGACTCGAAGTCAGTTCATAAGAATGAATGAAAGTGACTTCGAGTCTCAGTTGGTAATTCGGATGCATAAAAGATAGCATTCGAGGGGGTAAACCCAAATCTGCTTCTTTCGAGGATGACGAAATCCGTAGTCTTTTGTGGGTGACAAGCCCTTTGACGAACTGACCCTCTCGAGGTGGTTTGCCTGGAATTCGTCTCATGAGGAGGGGATATTCCTCCTTCCAATTCACCCTTAGCAGGAGGGAAAATACCTCCTTCGAATTGACCATCTGGAGGTGGTTAGCCTGGAAAGACTTCCTTCGGATTTGTCCGTTGAAGTTGTCTCTCAGATCCGTCTATTGATGTTGTCCCTAGGATTTTTCCATCGAGGTCATCACTCGGATTTGTCCGTCGAGGTTGTCACTCGGATTTGTCCGTCGAGGTTGTCCCTCGGATTTATGTGCGTTGAGGTTGTCCCCCGGATATATCCGTCGAGGTTGTCCCTTGGATTTATGTCCGTCGAGGTTGTCCCTCGGATAGAATATACCTGCCTTGTGATTTATGCAAGAAAAATCATAAAATGTAGTCCTTTGAAGTCTATGGGTGTGATCCAAAAAATGACTCCAGCGTTAGTAGGTACAGAAAGTTCCCTCGAGGATCTTTCCTTGTATAAAAAGACCTTTAAAACATAAATGTATGGAATAAAATCACTCGACGTCTGTTCTAGAGAGCAGATAGATGTGACTTCGAGGATCCATTGAGATCATAATTATTTGAGAAGTTCATTAGGGGTAACATGCCCCTAAATACGTCCTTTGAGTAAAATAAGGTCCGTCGAGGGAAGAGTAAGATTCTCTTTCCCTCAGGTGTCCAGACGGCAGTGTGCCGTGGGAACATAAGTCCTTAGTCCTCTGAATGTTTCAGAAGGAAAGAAGGAACGTTTGTTGGGTTTGGGACACGTGGCATTCCCCCACAAGCTAAATTCAAAAGATAGCTTCCTTGAGAAGCTATCGCTCTATTGATGATAAGAACGCTAGATATCTTTCTGCCGTTTCAAAATCTTGCTTGTTCACCAAACAATCTAATCATCGTACGCAGCTGCTGACAACTGGCACGTGAAAGGGACGGCTGTATAGCCGTTACAGCTTTATGGAATGATTTAGTGTATGCGGTTATACCCAAAAATGTGTACACGCGCTCGTAATAGAGCGCCGCGTGTAAAGTGGGGTTAAATTAGCCCGCCAGATAAACAATAGCCCCTCGGTCTCAGGTTTCTTACACTAGAGGAGGAAACATGAGATCGTACCTGAAGTGGCGGGCATTAAATGCACGTTCCTCGAGGGACTGCGCTTTAAATGGGGTGATCACGCGCTGCCCTTGCCATGATTGTTTCTTGGGATCGTGTGAAACCGCCAAAAAGAAGCTTTTCCGTTTCTTCCCAGCAGGAACCGCCATTGTTGTTTATAAATTGATAGCTCAGCGAAGGAGAAAGGTTCCTGCAATATGAGATTTTGAATTTCTTTTGCTTTCTTGCCTTTAGAACTTTCAATCCGTTCTTGCTTCCTGATTCTTCTTCTTCTTTCATTCTACCTTTCTTTACTAAGAGAAATGGCAAAGAAAGGAGCTGCCAAGAAGACTGATACCAAGATGGAGGTATCCACCAAGCCCTTCTAGGATGTGGTGCACGCGTGAGTGGCACCAGAAGCAGTGCAAAGTAGGGAAGAACTGCTGTGTCCGTTCTAGGAAACGACTTGGATGAACACCTCCTTCCCGCGCTTGAGTCAAGCGCCGATTTTCAGGGCCGAGAGGGGTGATTACCCCCTGTCCGAGATTGGATTCCAGTCGCATTTCAACCTTTCTTAAGGTTGGCAGGAATGGGTGGCGCACATCATGCAGAATGATGATTACCGGAGGCTGTTGGATTCGACCGGCGTCTTGGAGGCCATCCGAGTGTATACGGGCGACTACCACAGGGACTATGAAGCCCTGAAGGAATTTGTGGTTCGCTGGGACCCAGAGGATCATGTTTTTGTGACGACCTTTGGAGAGATAGGCGTCACTTTGGAGGATGTGGCCATCTTGTGGTACCTCCCCATCTTGGGAGATGAAAATCTAGGGGCTCTCTTCTTGTCTACGGTGGAAGCAGTTGATTTGGAGCTGCTGAAGGTTTGCTCCAAACAAACTATAAGGAAGAGTCAGCTGAAAGGAAGGGCCTTTAGCCTGGGAACGAAGTATTCCTTCAAAGGATGGACTCGGTATTTCTGGAATGAGGAGGACATTCCCAAGGCTAGTAGCGAGTTCATCAAGCGCTCGTGGGGAGAAGGCTTGGACAGCTCTGTCCACTTGGCGGCGTTCGAGGCCTTCTGGCTTGCTCGGTTCATGTTCGAGGGGTACCCCATGGATAAGGTGCACGACAGGCTATTCCCGTTAGCGGTGAAGATCGCAAGAGGAGCCCGGGTGCCGTTGGCCCCATTGTTCTTGGGCTCGCTGTACGAGCACTTGGACCTGCTCTGCGAGAACATGGCCTGGAGCAGAGGGGAAAGGATGGTGATGACATTGTTGGACGCGAACTTCCTCCAGCACTTCCTGTGGGAGAGATGCCCCCGGTATGCTCCCCAGGACTTCTCAGCAGTGGAGCAGCAGCTGCTAACCATGGACCTGGATTCCGCCCCGCGGGTGTTGGTGTGGTAAGGATGCCGTCTGAAGTACAACGTCCTTCTGCGCTAGGTGATGGACATTTCGGCGGAATTCGAGTACCGGCCATAACGCAAGGGAGGGTTCCGCCTGCTGCATCCCTACAGAGTTATGGTGTCGACGGAAACCGTGAAGAATATCGACACCTGGCTCCAACTATCACCGGAAGAGAGGGCCTTCCTGGTGATCTTGCATCAGGGCTATCTGATCAGCCTTGTACGAGAATATGGGAGTAGCTACCCCATATACAACCCGCAACGTTTCCTCCGACAGTTTGGGTTCGATCAGATAGCCCCTCCGCGTGATGTGGAGTTCAATTCTGCTTCGTCGGAAGTGGCGAAGCTCGCAGGAGCAAGGTTCCTTCGGGGAAGCGGCTACCAGGGTATGGATAAAGACTTCAAGGTCACTTCAGCAGCACCAGAGAGGCAAGGCAAGGTGTCCTCCTAGTGGACAGATTATTGGTACAAGGCATTGAGCACCTTGGATCAATTCTGCAGAGGCGACGCCGTCCCCTCAAAGTTGGATCTCGGAGGAACCAAGGAGCAGAGGCTGAGAAAGATAGATCAAAATCACACATTGCAGACTGGGGATGGCCGCCCTGCCATTTACGAGGTTCCTGATCACAATGTGATCCATGACGTTTATTTCTGGAGGCAACGTGGTGATGACGTTCCAGCCGGTGAAGCTTCTGAAAAAGCGCCAATAGTCCCGCCTAAAGAGGCTTCGGTAGAGGAGGAAGCAGAGGAGGTTGAGGATGATGACCACGTCCCAATAGGGAATCTCCTTCCTCGGAGGTAAAGGAGCGCGAGGGTGCCTAGACTCCCTCCTAGGCCTGGAGTTGTCCCTCCTGGGCCCATTGTTTTCGATCGGCTCTCGATGGGTGTTATGGGTGCCTAGACTCCCTCGGGTGAAGCTTATCGCTGCTCGGACCCTGAGGGTAAGTCATAAAATGCTCTCCTGTGATTGATTTCTGTTGACTTTGACTGACCTTCTCTCTTTGTGTTGTAACAGATGTCTGCTGTTGAAGGGTTGGAAGTCAGCGAATCTTCCATCCCTTCTCCTCCTCCCCGGCCAGAAGGGCAGAGCTCGCGGGTGCCAGTGATGATCTCGTAAGAGGGAGCTGTGCCTGGAGCTTCTGTGAGTAGGGTATCTCCACCCTCTGGGAGTTCCAGACTTCCTCCCCCACTCTTCGAGGGCTCTTCCTCTGGAAAGCTTCTCTCTTCCCCTGGGTGTATATATTTCTTCAAAAGTATTATTTTGACTCGTATTTTTTTGCAGCAGCTGTAATAGAGGGAGGAAGAGTCGGGGGCAGAGTACCTCTCATTATTCCCCGCGCCTTGCCGCTACAGAGGCATCTTGGCAAGGCCCCTCTGGGGGTGGAACGTGAGAGGGAAATCCCTGGGGTGAGCAGAAGTCCTCCTGCTCCCCCATCCATGACTTTTGGCAGCACTCCTGCCAGGAGGGAAGATCAAGGTGAAGCCGCAGAGAAGGCGGTTCTCCAGATGGATCCTTTGACTGTGGTATACACAGTCTCAGTAAGTTTTCTTCTTTTCTGAATTTCCTTTGGTTCCTCTTTGTCATGCTGTTTGACTAACACTTACCATTTGTAGGATGATGAAGAGATTGTCTTCCATGTTCCCTCCAATATTAAAGAGGGAGCTGGGAGCGTTGGCATGCCAGTTCCTCTTGTACATACGGAGGCGGGGGATGCTGTTGCTGCCGCCGACGAGGAAGAAAAAGTTTCTTCTAGGAAGCAGACAATTCTAGTGGAGGCCCCAAGTGTACAGACAAAAGTGGTCACTCCCTCGGAACTTGTTGCTCCTGCAGTTGTACCGGCCCCCACACCTGCTGTACCTGATGCTGTCGCGGAGAAGATCGTAGCAGGAGTTGTCGAAGGTATTCCTTCGAAGGAATCAGAGGTCGCAGCAGGCCCTTCCCTCCCTACATTGCCTTCCCAAGCAGCTGGAGGGATCTCAGGTACCCCATCTCTCACTTCCATTATTGGACTGAAATGCAAGCGGGGAGGTTTCACTATCCCCTAGATTGAAAAGTGAAGGGAGCTGTCCCCTGATCATGTAGAAGACCCCGAAGAGGTTAAGAGGAAATACTGGATGGGTCTGATCAGGGAGACTTATGGAGAGGTGGTGCCTGAGTCAGCACGGCTGGAACCCAGGTTTAAGCAATTTGGCTATAGAGAGCTGTGCAGGCTTCTAGAGATCATGAGTCGAAGGACCCTGCACAGCATTACTGAGCAAGACCTGGACGTCTGGGGAAGGACGGTAGAAAACCTGCAGACTATGAGGTTTGAGCTACTGTGGCTGTTCAACCGGCTGGAACAACTGAAGATTAAGGTGCAGAAGTGCAGTAAAATCAAGACATTGGAGGATCGCGCTGCAGCCCAGGAGGAAGAGATGAAGAAGTTTCAGGGTGCCTTCGAGCTGTGCAAAGTTGATATGCAAAAATTGGAGCAAAATATTGCTGATCTGGATGCGCTGATGACCAGAGTTGTGGAATAGCGACTGCAAATTCAGCAAGACATGGAGGTGGCAGCACGGGTGGTATATGAGGAGTAAGCTAAGTTCACAGAGTTACAGGCTACTCTAATGAGGTCTTCACTCC
This sequence comes from Pachysandra terminalis, assembly GCA_031762675.1. Lineage (NCBI taxonomy): Eukaryota > Viridiplantae > Streptophyta > Magnoliopsida > Buxales > Buxaceae > Pachysandra > Pachysandra terminalis. The sequence continues at coordinate 6,567 of JAUPMG010115865.1, read as the reverse complement.
ATATTCCCAGCGCATCCCGACTTGGACTGCTCGAAGGGGCCTTCGAAGGCATAACTGAGTTTCAGCTAACTGGGGCTCCTTGATTTTCTTGTACTTGTATTCTGTATTCTTTTGTATTCTTTGTAATGAAAGATTCTTTGTATGAAAACAAATCTTCATTAATAAAAATACTTCATTAGCCATTTTACATTTACAACTTCTTGAGTTGCGTTTTCTTCTAATGGGCTAAACTTATAGTACCCCAAGGCTTAAGCTGTGCCACTTGGGATCGAACTTGGGTTTGACAGCTGTGTTCCTAGCATGCCAAGTAGCTCGCATGAGTAATTCACCAACTTGAAAGCTCCTTGGTCTGACTAGCTTGTTGTAGGCCTGGGCAATGATCTGATGGTAGTGTAGATTGCTTTTCAAAGCCTTCTGTCTTCGTTCATCCAAATTGTCTAACTCTTGGGCACGTAGGATGGGAAAATCTCTGAAATCAAACTTCACATTACTCGAATGTAAGATCCTTGCAGATGCAACTTGTAGTTCTACTGGGAGAAGGGCTTCTGCTCCAAACACAAGGGAGAAAGGAGTGGCATTCGTAGCTGTGTGCTTACTCACCCTGTATGCCCACAAAGGTTGAGGTAGAGACTCATTCTACCTTATGGGTTGATCATATACCATCTTGCTCAAGATTCTGATCAGCGTCTTGTTGGTGGCCTCAACTTGGCAATTCCCTTGAGGAAAGTACGGAGTAGCCTTGTTGTGGATGATCTGGTAATGCACAGTAATTTCCCTGACGGTCCTGTTGATGAAGGAAGTCCCATTGTCTGTGATGATCCTCTGAGGTGAGCCAAAACGGAGGACAATGTCATTCTTGATGAACTGTGCCACAGAAGCTCCGTTGGCTCTTCTCAGAGAGACAACTTCTACCCACTTTGTGAAGTACTCCGTGGCCACCAAGATCCAAGAATGCCCACGCCGACTCTTAGGATTGATGGGTCCAATCAAATCCAGACCCCAAGTATGAAAGGGCCATGGAGTGATGATTGACTGCATCTCCTGAATCTGGCACTTCACGCATTTCTTCACAAAGGCTGCTACATCTGCTTCCATGGTAGGCCAATAGTAGCCCATCGTCCTACGAGAGGTCCAGTAGCGCTGTCGTGGACCTCTCGTAGGACGATGAAAATTTCTTGTGTACCCAAACAATGCAAAGGGGTGTCATCGAAGCTCCTCCGGAACAACTCTCTTTCCTTCATGTAGAACCGAGGGACCTTCCGTTTGAGCTAAAGAGCCTCAAACCTATCCGACGGCAAGATTCCGTCTCACAGGAACTTGATGTAGGGCTCCCTCCAATCTGTAAACTCATGGACGAGAAAGGCTTCAGCAGAATCAGGTGGTTCTTGACATTTAGAATAAGAGAGTTGCAGCCTGACAGCTTCAAATGCATTGGAAGGCCAGTACACTCCTGATCTCTGAAGCCTTCTGTAGAGAGCGATGGAGTCTAGAAGTCCACAAGTGTCATCATGCATGGTCTGCATCTTCTCTTTAGCTTCCTCCGGCTCAATACATCTGAAGAGAGCGCCACCAACTCCTTTGTAATAAAGAACCTTTCCTTGTCTGCTGAAGTTCACTAGGATCTTCAAAGGAGTAGTGGGAGTCCGGTGGGGAAGATTTTCCATATCACAGACAATCTGATATCTCTAGTCTCCTTTTGGAATGGGTTCCTCATCTTCTTGGAGAAGCTGAGTAGAGGGAGTAGTCCTTCGGGTGACCTCCAAAGTAGTTGCCTCGAATTCGAGCCGTAGTCTACTTCCCAAGTTGGCCAAGGCATCCACATATTTGTTCTTGCTTCTCATGGTGTGAGTTAGAGAGTAGCTGGAGAATCTACAAAGGAGGGCTTGTATGGCCATCCTGTAGGGAATTAGGTCTGCTTCCTTGACTGCGAACTCTTCGTTGATCTGGGAGATAACTAAGGAAGAGTCCCCCGAGATGTGAATGTTCTGGACATTCAGTTGGTATGCTAGAGAGAGACCAAGAAGCAAGGCTTTATACTCTGCTTTGTTGTTTGTACAAGGGAACTCCAATTTGAATGAGAAGGAGAACTGTTCTCCACTAGGGGCGATCAACTCAATCACTGCTCCACTACCTTGTGAATTGGATGATCCGTCAAACTTCATCTGCCATTTCTCTTCAGAAACCGCATATACCTCACTCATAATTTCATCCTCCTCTTCGTGGGTGGAGAAGGCGGCTAGCAGATCAACAATTGCTTGTCCTTTGATGGCCCTTGGTGTTTTGCACATAATCTCGAATTGGGCTAGTTGGAGTAGCCATTTGATGTGCCTTCCATACAGAATTGGCTGAGAGAAGAGATACTTAACAGGGTCACTCCTGGTCACTAGGTGAATGGTATGCGCGTGAAGATAGTGTTTTAGCTTGTTCACCATGTGGACCAAGGCAAGACAAGACTTGTCTATCTTGGAGTATATGATCAATCAGCCCCCCTGTAGAAGTCTGTTGATGTAGTAGACAGGTCTCTCGAAGCCTTGCTCGTCCTCCTGAGCAAGTAGACCTCCTATGGCTCGCTCCGTGAAGGCGATGTACAACCGAAGAGGCCTCCCTTGAATTGGAGCCATCATGGTGTGTGGATGGTCAAGCACTCATTTGACAGCCTAGAATGCTTGCTGCTGTTCTTCCCTCCAGTCAAAAGAGGCTTTCTTCTTCAACAGCAGCATAAGGGGAACCAGATGGGAGAACAGTTCGGGTATGAACCTCCGGATGTAGGAGACCCACCCAAGGAAAGACTTTTGCTCATTCTGAGTTGTGGGAGGAGTCAAGTCAATGACAGCTCTAGCTTTCGTAGGATCCAAGTCTATGCCATGCCTGTGGATTATAAACCCAAGGAATTTCCCGGAGGAAACCCCAAAGGCACACTTCGAGGGATTCATCTTGAGTTTATACACCTGGCACCTCTGAAACACTCTCTCCAATATGGCGAGATGTTCTTCCTTCTTGGCTGACTTGATGACTAGGTCATCCATATAGTCTTCCACTTCCTCGTGCATCATGTCATGGAATATGGTAGTTATAGCCCTCTGGTAAGTTGCTTCTGCGTTCTTGAGGCCAAACGGCATGACTGTGTAGTAGAAATTGCCCATGGGAGTTCTGAAGACAGTCTTTTCGGCATCCCTTGGGTCTATGGGGATTTGGTTGTACCCCGAGAACCCATTCATGAAGGAGAACATCTTGTTCCCTGCTGCGGAATCAATCAATATATCCATCTTAGGAAAAGGGAAATCGTTAGTTGGACAGGCTTTATTGAGATCTCTAAAATCTACACAACATCTAATCTGTCCATTCTTCTTCCTTACAGGGACTATATTGGACAACCAGGAAGGATGCTGGATAAGTTTGATGAAGCCTGCTCGTAGGAGTTTCTTAACTTCAACCTTGATCTGCAGCTCAACGTCCGGCCTGAACGTCCTTGATGCTTGCTTGGCAGGGTGCATTTCAGGGGATATATGAAGCCTGTGAGTCACCAACACTGGGTCAAGGCCTGACATGTCTTCGTAGCTCCATGCGAAGATATCGTTGTACCGAGCGAGGAGAGCTATGAAGGCCTCCTTATGATCTGGCTCGAGGGAGGAAGAGATCTGCACGGGTTTGTTGGCGGTTGGATCCTCTCCAAGATCAACTGTAGTCAACTCTTCTTGAACAGCCTAGACACTGTCTTGTAAGTGTTCCGGGGCTGGTTCAACTTTGGATTTCGGAGCTTCAGGCATTTCTTCATCAGGGGCGCACTGCAAGACGTTAGCGGATGGAGCCCCCTGTGGTTGCTATAAGCGGTAGACATGTCTCCTATATGGAAGGTCTACCCTTATACAATGAGCCTTCGAAGGACGAGGGCCTTTCGAAGGAGATGGTGCTGGTGAGTTTGCTTTTGAAGAAGATGGTGTTGAGAATGATGAAACTGAAGGAAGTGGTCCTGAACGAGTGGGCTCCAAATTAGTCCACAAGGGCAGAAGAGTCCCTTGTGTCTTGGCAACCCGACATTCCCCATCTGGAGAAAACCCATCATAATGGTTACCTCAGCAAAATTGGTCTCCGACTCGTCAAAAGGAAAGGGTTCTGCTACCACCCGGACAAGCTTTCCATTCCAGATTCTCTTCAAGCACTGATGGTAAGTGGAAGAGATTGCCCTCGCCCGGTGTATCCACGGTCTGCCTAGGATTCCGTGGAATGCTGCCCGATCGTCAATGACGTGGAAGGTAGTAGGGAATCTGAAGGGACCCACACGAAGGTTGAGAGAGATATAGCCAATAGTCCGCTGCCACTGAGTGTCAAAACCCAGAATCCAGATTTTGCTGGGGATGATGCATTTGCTGGACACACCAATGGCATCTAGGATCTTCAGGGGGATAAGGTTGACTGCAGAGCCACCATCCACCAAAGCTCTTTGAACCTCCACTCCCTGTAGGGTGGCATTCACGTACAGGGGTTTGTTGTGTTCCTTCGAAGGTGCCATCATGTATTCCTCCAGGAAGGTTATGACATGTCTACCGAGTCGTGGTGATTGCTGGGTGGAAGCTTCTTGGCAGTTGAAGCAGTGGAAATGGTACTTCTTCATGATTCCCAGTAGTTCCTGGGTAGCCTCCGTCCGCATCTCAGGAGTAAACGTCATGTCCTCGAAGAACATCTCGAATTTGGTAGTCCCGCGAGTAGCCTCGCTGGATTGAGGGTCTGAGCTTTGCCTATTGGTGAAGATGGACATCATGCGCACAACCTCCCTCCCATTTCTTCTGTGTTGAGGAAGAGGGTCACTGTGTACCTTGGCATCCGGTAACTCAATATCTCAAGCAGCGAGTCTGGTGTGGTAGAGCTTCCGCAAAACCCAACAATCAAAGGTGGCGTGACGGGCATGGTGGTGGAACTTGCAGTACCATGAGGACCGTTTTTCAGCCTCTGAAGGCTCTTTCTCAATAGGTAGTAGAAGGACACGGTCATCCTTGATCCATTCCTGGAGCAAGGCATCTAACTGAGCAGGAGAGCACGTCACTTCCGGAGGAGGTGGTCGTCTATCCCGGTTGTTGTTGTTGCTAGGCCTGCCTCTCCTCTTAAGGACAGCCTCCTCCTCCTCTGTGGTGACAGTCATGATACGCTTCCTCTTTATCCTTTTCTCAGGGATAGGGATAAAGGCATTCGTCCTCTTGGCATGTTCATAGAGCTTAGTGAAGCTCTTGATCTCGTGGTTCTCTATATGGATGCGGTACGATGGGAGCATGCCGTTGATACAGACTCTGACGAACTTCTCCTCCGAGGCCGCCTCCGTGCAAGTGATGACTGGGTCCCTGAAACGTTTGACATACTGGACCAGGTCTTCTTCCTGCTTATGTTTCTCCCGACTGAGGTCTATGATAGTGAGCTTCTCCTCAGTGATGAAGAATTTGTGATGGAATAAGGACACCATGTCCTCCCACGCATGCACAGAGCTAGGCTCTAACCTGCTGTACCAGGTGTAAGCCCGCTCGGAGGGTGATTTAGAGAACTCCCTCAGACGGAGTTCCTTGTTACCAGCATAGGCTCCCAAGGCCTCAATGAAACGAGTAACGTGTTCCCAAACATTCCCTGTTTGTCCTGAAAATTGGGGAAAGACAGGAACTTCATAGTCCTTGGGATAAGGTAGGTGAGGGAGAGTCTCCGGATACGGAGGACAAAAGTCACTGCTTATCCAGTCCGTATCCTGGGACTGAGATTTCTGTAGGAGAGCTTGGACATCAGCGATAGTGACAAAACTTGGTTTGGGTGCAGATGAAAGCATAGGGATGTATGAAGAAGGAGGTATAGTAGGAGAGCTTGTTGGGGGATTGGGAACAGGCTTGCTGGGCAAAGCATCCAGCTGAGCCTGCAGAGCAGCAATGGTTGTCCTAAGAGATGGCCGTCTCTTCAGGGTTCTGGGGAGGAGGAACAGGATCCTAAAGAGGATTCTGCTATGGGATAGTGTTTATAGCAAGAATAGTGTTGGAAACAGATGGATCCATGAAGTAACAGTAGGATGAAAACAGCAGCAAGTTGGAAAATGAAAGGAAACGACAACAGACTCCCCAGTCGCCAAAAATGGTGATGACGGATTTGTAATAGACTAAATATATTAGAATAGATGAACGACTAATACATTCAAACCAATACACTCATCGGACCAGAGAATTAGGTAGGAAGTCTGTCTCAAGATAGCCTAAATTGTCGCGCAGCCGTTCTGTCAATAGCGTTCCCTGGCAACTTTGACCTGTGGAGAAGATAACGAGAAGGGGCAAGAAGGAATGGAGGTTTGTAATAACTGAAGAAGGGGAGTGAATGCAATCACAGAGCAGTAAAACCTCACGAGTTGAAGATTCTTCTCTTTCTCTTTCAGTGTCTTTTCTCACTGTTGTTTCAGGGTTACAAATTTCTGGTTTTTAATTCAGACCTAATATCCTCTTCAATAGAGGATAAGTGCTGGTATTTGTACAGAGTTTTCCACTCTCAGTAGGACAAGTGTCACTCGGCCAAGCGTTTAGAGGGGGACCCTCGAGTGCTCAGCAAATC
>JAUPMG010115814.1:0-11892 GCA_031762675.1 Pachysandra terminalis | reverse complement strand
ATCCGTGTCGATACTCGATACGTATCCGTTTTCGAGCCGACTGATACGCTACCTCGATACGATATTTTGAACCATGGTCTCATGATGCTTAAACCTTCAAGTGCATGGCTTACATGATGCTCAAGAATCACGCTTTAGATCCTCTTGTGTCTAAGAATTCTGGGTTATTTATTAAGTTAGTGTTATCTTCACAAAAAAGAGGTAACACTCATTGTATTTTTTTACTCTAAGACTTCATAATTAAGTTAAATATATTTATGGTTCCTAATCTATTTCGCGGCTCTCTTTCATATTCATTGGTCCCTTGTAGATGTTTAAGGGAGTTGAGCAAGGTTTTAAATTTTGATTTCGCTAGACATTTGGCCAAGGGGTGTCTGGCGAAAGTTCGCCAGATTTCGCCCATATTTCGCCGATATTTCAACGAAATGGGGAAATGCCGCCATTTCGCCAAGGGGGGAAATGGCGACATTTCGGCGGCATGCTGGCGAAATTTAAAACCATGGAGTTGAGGACTATTTGCAATGTCCTTTTCATGTTTGCTTTGCACTTTTTATATTTTTCTTATATATATTAATATATTATATACTTCACGTCTTTATTTATTGAGTCTAAATGGATGCTTATGATGTGTCTGCCCTACGTTTTGATTATGTAAAATGCCTCTCTCAACATCTTGGCTTTTTGAAACACTGATTAAGACTTATTGCATCATTATTCAGTTGTGCAGGCAGGCATTATTTTTGAATGACCACCTGATTCCTGTTGTTGTTTATTGGTCATATTTATAGAATCAATGTACAATCTGGAGTTTCTATTACCAATATGCCCATGTCTATTAATACTGGTATGGTGTCATTCATCTAACTGAGAAGGCCCTCTTGGTACTTGTGATTGATGTCTTAAGCATACACGCATCTACTTTGGGCGCCTTCTTAGCCACAGCTGGTTATCTGATGGTGTTGTCATGGGAGTGAATCTTCCATAGTGCTATTCATCCTTTTCATCGCTGTTATGGTTCTTCACATAATATGACTCTATGCATGGTTTTACATTTCAATTTCAAGGGAAAGTTTATACCTTTGGAATAAGGAAATTTCATGGACAATTTTTTTACTTGTTTGCGATATTTTTCATAAATAATTATACAAAATAAATAAAATTCAAGATAACAGAAATACCGATGTAAGGGAAATTTCGGTGCCCTTTGAAATGGAAATTTTGCTAAATTTCCAGGAAAGTTTACTAAATTTCTAGGAAATTTTGAAACATGACAATTTGCAGTTACAACTTTTATTGTTTACCTCCCAGTTCTGTTACATTTTTTTTTGATGAATAACCGTCGTGATATATATGTATATATATAAATAGATGCATGAAAGAGATTACACAGAAGCAGAACAGGCCTAGCTCTTAAGGAGGGCACCTGGCCAAGAGGTAGAAGAACAAAAACAGAAGAAAATAGAAAAACAAAGTAGAGAAGAAAATACAATGATCACCCCAACAAATATAGCCAAGAGCACTCAAACAAACCAGACCATGAACCATCAAATGCCAGTACCAATCATCTTTGCTGGCAGAAGGCCCACAATTAACTCCTCCCTCCCAACACCATCTCTCGCTAAACGATACGCCACCCCGTTCCCTGCTCTAGGAATGTGCACAAACGAAGCCTGAATCAATCCACCCAAGAATCTAGTTAGCCTGACTAGGTGATAGTAGTACCGCTAAGGGCAGGAGATCAGATCTGACATCAATGAAATCACTGAAGACGAATCACCCTCTTTCACCGTCCGCACTATCCTATCCGAATTGCCTCCCTACAACCCCCGAGGAGAGCTAATAACTCAGCCCTCGTGGAGTAGAACGCATGAACAATCCGACCCTCATAGTCTCTGAACACCTCCTCCCCTCCAATACCTGAGGCCCCTGGGTTACCAGACGAAGCCCTGTTGAAGTTAACTTTCACGATCCCCTCAAGCGGAGGCAACCACCTACTCACTACCTACTGATCCACTGGGCATGTGAGAGCAACTTTGAACTAGCCCACCAATATATCAGACATCGAGAACCCTCTAAAATCCGGAATAACAACCATCCATGAACCAATCAACGACAACATCGCCTAAATGATCGAATATGTTGATCTCCCCCTATCCTCAAAGATTCTTGAGTTCCTCCCCCCACAGAACCCAACGAATCACATGCCAAACTCCCATGATACATCTGTCTGCCCCTCATCCCTAGCCTAGGAAAGCACTCGTGCACAAGCAAGTCCCAATCCCATATGGTATGACCTACCTTACCCCCAGTCAACCGAGAAAAAAGGACCAAACCTCCATGGCCATAGAACAATGGATAAACAAATGATCAACCGATTCTCCCTCCTCTCTGCACATAACACACATATGGGGCGAGAGCGCATAAGATGGCCACCTTCTCTGAAGATGATCACAGGTGTTAATCTTATACAAGAGAGTTTACCAGCACCGACCCTATTCATATTTAAACCGCTAGACGACTGACTCACGTGTTTGTCCATCCCAACCCTACTCTCAATAGGACACGTAACCCCCTCATTAATGTCTTCCTTGAAATCCCCTTGCCCACCCTCCACATCTGACCGCTCAACTATCTTAATGCTTACGCTTTTCAGATCTAAGTTAGATGGCCCGACTGACACACCTAAACCATCATCTTCCTTACCCGTTTTCTCAGTCAAGAGTTTCCCCCGTCTGGATTCCTTTAAACTAAGACCCCCTTCCCCCCATACTAACCGCCATAAGATTAATCTCTACATACGAATTAGGAGGCACCACTTCTATGTAAGCATCGAATGTGATACAACCGAAATCAATTGAAACTGAGTGGGGGACACAACACGCACTCCGTTCCCCAACTCTGAGCAGAAGGGTGCCGGCCAACTCCCCATAATAGAAGGGTTCACCTACCGCAATCACACCTCCACAAACCTCTCCAATAAGTTTCAGAGTATTAGATACCCAGAGATTTAAAGGAGCGCCGAATACAACAATCCATAAGCCTTGCTTGCACATTGGTCCTGCATGGCCGCAAAGCCTGTTCTCCATTCCGAGAAATACAGCGACCCTAGATTGGGTATACCATCTGAAGACAACAGGGACCTTGCGGTGGAGCTAGAAGGAACGAAGACAACAACTTCTAAAGGTGATAGAATAATAAGTTTAAACCTCTTGTTCTTTAAGGTTTGCTTCAATCTGCCACAAATTTTTGATCAGCACATCTCGACCGATGACGAACATAGTACCGGGAACCTCCAGTCTTGGAGCTCCACCTCTCACACTTGCTCGCATTCAATGATTGGAGTTCTCCCCATTTCAACCACCCCTCCTACCGTCATGTTTGCCGTGAAAAATTCCTCCACATCCTTCATGCTTAACTTCGACACCTTTGATATACAGTTGACCCGATCCCACACCTCTCCCATAACTCTTCCACCCACTGAAAGAACATACCCCCAGACCACCCTAGCACAAAATTTAGGAAATATGAGGATTTTCCTACTATTAATATTTGAGCGGACAAAAGTTTTAAGATTTAATCCTCCATTATTCCTTGCCAAATCTGCAGACCCCACTACATGGCCCAGACGAAACGACTTTAGTACCATCATGCTCTCACCGACTTCATCGGCCTTGCACACCATTTTTTTATTTTTTTTTGATAATTGATGAATTGTGTAAAAAGGGCAGAAAGAGCAGGAAACAAAAATGCCAACTCTAGGCTCGAGACACAAGGTACTCAAGCCAAAGAGGGGAAAGAAAACAACACAAACAAAACTAAAACACTCAAAACCAAAAGATGTACATCCCTCACTAGACGGAAAAAATAAAGTTCACAACATCTCCTGCAGTGTTGCCTTCGTAAGTACCCCAGCAAACAGGTCATCTCTCCCCATACCCCTTCTAACCAAAATCTCCGCCATCCGGCTGGCGATCGTTGAGAATAATGGAGCAACTGCAACCTCTTCTCCGCTCCGTTATGCGCAGTGACCTACTGCAACCGTTAGAGAAACCTTCGAATGCGAAAACTTTTCTCTGTATTTGTACCTCTTCACGTATAGCTATCGGCTTACTCCGACGGCATTTCTGCTTCCTCCTAACTGATTGACACGAACCCCCTTCAATGTTTTGCAAAAGCGCATCGTGATACGAACCCTTGACAGAGTTGAATGTACCCCCACCTCCCTCTACTTCACCGGAACCACCTTCAACACCGGCAACAGCACCGGCTACGACTGAACCAGCAACAGCTGCAACTCTAACTTCAATTACCCCAACTTCTGCACTTGCATCATCTTGCCCAGTAACCTTGCTGCTCTTTCTCCAGTAGCCTTGTTGCGTCTTCATCGTCTTTCTCCAGAAGAGGCTCTTGGCATGCTTAACGATTTATTTTCTTTCTAGTTCTCCATCCAGAATATGCTTCAAATTTGATATGTTCATTGATCTCTCTTTATTAGTTGTGGAGTTGTGGGACTTGTTCTCTAGCATGCTTTGACAATTGTCATCATGTTCTTGTTTTTTGATATGAAATATTTCATTTAGAAGCTTCATTCAGATTAAAGGGAGCTTTCTTATTCTACCCTCATTTTTCTTTTGTTCCATTCTATTTCTAGTAAAATAATATGACTATTGATCTTGTTCTACAGGCCATGAAAGTGAGCTGGTGGAGAATGTTGCACCTACCATTCAGGGAAAGGTACACTTGAAAGGGCAGCTATTTGAAACATAAGACACGAAGGTGTCATGGGTATGTTCGGTTTTATTTTTCTCAGGCTTCTTTTCTGCAGACTTGGGATCCAGCTATTATTCATCCAATGGAGTCCATTGTTTTCATGGTTATTTTGGTTGGTATAACAAATTATGTGCCAATTACAAAGAAACTTTTTTTGCTGCTTAAAAAATTAGGTACATTTTCTCTTTATGGTATTCTACCTCTTGTCTATTTCTGATCAAATTGCAAAATTCTTAATAATGGTTATATTCACTCATTTTCATGATAATGAATTGTTTAATCGCAGGTCTTATATGCTTCCAACATACAATTTGTGTAAATCTATCAAATCTAGTCTTTCTTTTCCAAAATGTGATCTGTATAGAATTTGATTTGGCTTAATGAGTAAATGGCGTAATTGCATAAAGAGATTTAGAATGAAGCATCAACTATCTGTCTGATATGAGACAGACCTACCCTTCTAATTTAATTTCCAAAGAAGTTTATACAAAAATAGAACGATTCAAGAACTAGCAATCTAGATTGATTTGTGAAGGAAATCCACCATTGTTGAACTACTCCTACCTCCGTTCTTGTTTGGTAGGTGTTTTTTGTGGGCAGCTCCTAGATTGATGGAGATCCTGGAATGGGCAAGGATAACTTGGAAAGTTCCATTTGGAATGCAGGTTAAGAAGATTCTTATGATTGATTCTTCTTTTATTTCCCTACAAAGGAATCTGCTGGGCGGATGTTAAACATTGGATGTTTAAGATTTGGGACATCCCATCTACTCCTCGAAAGATGGTCTCAGGAGACTAGTTGTCACTTGTCAGGGCACCTTTGTACTAAATAATAAAGTGTGGGTTAGGGTCGTCAGGGTGTCCTCAAACATGTGGTTCTATGACTTTTTTTATTCCCAAAAACTTGGAGATTTTTGTGGAGGTTTTGTTCAATGCAACAAGTAATCATCTAAAGTTATAGACCTACGATAGATATGTCTTAATGTTTGCCGCCCACCTTACCAGTTTTGGTCGAGTTGCGTATGGATGGAGAAAGATAATGTGAAGGTTGCTTGCCCACTTTGGTGGGAAAGCATACCTTTCCGGTTGGCCGTGGGAGCACCCTTAGCTTCTTCGGCATCGATCAGATACTTAGCAGGTGGTGGCAGTTGTCCAATAGGCAGTGGCTATGTTGATGGGAATAGAGAACAATTCCATGCATCAGTTCTTCGATTAGAGCTAGTCGGAGATGATGTATGGAGGTTGATTGGCATATTGTTCACGACAGTCGATCTGGTTCAGATTGTAGAGCTGAGAGCCGACACGATTTGGATTTTGAAAATCCAAGTATCTCTCATGAACACCCTAATGATGTAATGCCTAAGTTCATGCAGGTGGGCCTGGTCCATTTTAATTCATACCAACCTAAATCTAGCCCAAGAAAAGTTGATCCCACTTGTGGAGGGCAGGCCATGATTGGTGTGAGAATTGGAGAACTCAGAGCCGATGAACCCGATGATATCAGTTCTGACTCCAGTTCGTATCCCATTGGGCCTTTGGATAGGCCTATTTACAGGGAAGCCCATTTAGAATTTTTTCATCAGATATCAAGCATCCATTTTATAGTTTCTCCTCTAGGGTTGGTAAATATTGGGGTTTATGGAGTCATGGGAGGACAATCCAGAGGATCCTGCGGTGGTGGAGCTTGGCAGGAGGTGCTCGTTGGAACTAAAAACACTACTATTTGCAGGGTTTGACGGAGATTGCGAGGGGCCATCATTGCTCTGCTTAGGTGTGTCAAAAGATATTTCAAGGAAGTCCTTCATAGCAGAGGTGAAGGATGAGGTTCAAAACCCAGCTGAGCATAGTTGCCGTTATAGAATTTCGACTAAGGAATTAGTGATTTTCTCATGCAACTCCAATCACCTATAAGTTCTTCAATTGTTGCTAGTAACTCCTTTTCCATTGCTTCCCCCAATCTTCTACTCCCAATTTCCTCTTTTTCTTTGTTGAATCATGATACGAATTTGGTTGGGAGGTTAAGTGGACTCAAGTTGATGAATGATTTGCTTTTGTAGGGTCTTTTGGTGGAGGGGAAAAGATGATACTCTCAAGAATGGTTGCATCGCGGGAGATATTGCTGTTCTAATCCAAGGTAAAGCAACCACTGCTTTTTCCTCTAATTGATTAAGAAATCGATTTGAAGAAGCAATGGCTATTTGCAATCAAGAGGCAAAGGATTCTGTTGAAAGAACCAAGGTTTACCTGGCAAAATGTTACTGAAATATCTTCGAAATGGTGGGAACATTTCACTAATTTGGAGGAATATTGGGAAAATGTTCCAAACTTTTTAAGGGTTTAAATGGGAGCAAAAATACACCTAAAAGACCTGAAATATGAAAAAATATGCATACATATACATTAACACATGTAGGCAAGTACGGATGTGCGCACCCTTGGGGGGAATTCAACGAATTTCCTTTACTTTTGCCGATCCTAACTAGTAAGGATAAGGCATATCATCATATTGATGATTACAATTCACTTTTTATCACAATTTTTCTAAATATTTACATTATTTTTGCCTAATATATAATTTTTATAATAATCTGTAATTTTTAATTAATTCTTTGAATAAAAAGTAAAAAGGTAAAATCCAGTAAATTTCCCCCAGATTTTGTGTCACTAGAGTACAAATTGGTGATATTTCGCTGGCATATCGCAATATGCTCGTGAAATTTAAAACCATGGAAATAACTCCTTATGTGAGGATGTGTTTTGGGAAAGGTTTCGAAAGCCCTAGCAATATCAGTCAGGAATGGGCACCACTTACTAGGATGGAGGGTACAGATAGTGTACATTTGGATGTGATCACACCATCTAAAGTACACCTATTTGATGGTCTGGAGTCGGATAATGAACAGTTGTTGGAATTAGGGAAGATTATTAGAAGGGAGTTGGAGGTAGTTGAATGTCATGGTAATACAGAAGGTGTGTCTGACTGAGTCCTTGATACAATTATGGGCCTTAGTACCTGTTTGGGGAGTATCTTGTAATGGATTTAAGGAATACTTGAAGAATGTCAATGTAATACAAAAGGTGCATTTGAGTGGGTCCTTGATATAATTATGGACCTTAGTTCCTTTCTTGGGGGTGTCGTGCAAATGGTTTTGAGGGAGACTTGAAGGTACATCTTGTTGTTGTTGAGAATCAGAAGAGGGTGTAAGCCAGCTTTCTTAGAAGAATTGGGAGCTCATAAAACGATGGTTTAAAATATTGTATCAAGGTAGCATATCGGTCGGCTTGAAAACGGATACGTATCGAGTATTGACATGGATATGCATGGTTACGGCGTAAAATTCATGGATATGGTGGATACGGAATGAAAACGGTGGATACATAAAACAATATCTATTTTTATGCAAAGATAAGGTTAAAATATGATAAATTAACATGTTTATGATATGATACACACACATACAATATATTAACTCAGAAGCCAACCATTACGCGCGGTGACGCATGGAAAGTGAATAACTTTCATATGTAAAATGAAGTAAATAATTTATATATATATATATATATATATATTTGTATATTAAATTAAGGCATTTATTTCTATAAAATATATATATTTTTTATTGTTTATATATTTGTATGTATAATAATATAAATTTATAATATTTATAAATATAAATGTGTAACTTAAATATGTGTATATATATATATTTTAATTATATATTTAAATCACATGTAAATTAATATATAAAAAAGGTTCTTAATTGGCTAATCTATGCGTATTTGGTACATTGCCAATGTACCAAATTATAGCTTATATAATGTAAGTGGTTTAGATTAGAATTTTAGCTTTGTATTCAGTATACTGGCGGTGTACCGAATCATAGCTTTTAGCTTTTAAGGGTTTTTTAAGTCTTATGCTGTGCTGACTAAATAGAGCGAAAAGAAGAAAAAAAAGGGAGAAGAAGAAGAAGAAGAAGAAGAAGAAGAGCAGCAGTAGCATCTAGCCGCCGCAGCCACCCAGGTTCCCCTCTGCCCACCTCCTCTCTCTCTCTCTCTCTCTCTCTCTCTCTCTCTCTCCCCTCTTTTCCCTCTGTTTTATTTTTAAAAACAAATACATGTATCGACTATACCGAACGATACAGTCGATAATCTGTATTTATCGAACCGTATTTGTCGATACGGTGGATAGAGCACATGTATCGACAATAGATCAATTAGTTTAATAATAATTTTATATAAATAATATTTAATAATATTTATCCAAATATTCTATTACTTGTAAGTGATAAAGTCTTTAAAATTTAAGATAAAATTCATTTAATTATTAATGAAAGAACATATTTTAAAAAATCATGAATAAATGGAGCACAAGTGGACAGCTGTTGTGCTCAACACCGTACCATTCTACCTACTTAAAAAAAATAAAACCTTTATTTTCCTATTAGTTACTAGATGAACAAGGTAAAACTTTAAAACAAAGGTCTTAAAGGGGTATTAAAGTTTGTAACCTTCATTTGTCCGTTAGGTATTAGAAAAACAAAGGTAAAACTTTTAAACAAAAGATTTGAAAGGGTATTGGAGTTTTTCTCTTTTGACAAAAGAGAGAAAATAACTTTGTTCTGAATCGGAGCTATATGTTGGGGCTTTCTTCTCTTTCCAAGCGGAGGAAGAAAAAAAGAGAATGGTTCGAGGCTTGAACCAAAGAAAGAAAGAAGAAGAGAAAAACCGAATACTTACCTGAGTTGGAGAACAAGGTGGAATAGCTATTCAAGTTGACGACTTGAGGTGTTGAACTACTGTTGAAGAAAGAAGATCTGCAGTGAGATTCACATTTGTTCTTTCTTTTTTCTTAAAATTTTCAGAATGCATTCTCTTAGAGAGACCCTACACTCTAGATTATGTTTCTCTTTTTTTTCCTCATCTTTTGCTCTTAAAATGGTAAGCTACTGATGATTTTTAGCGACAAGATCGTAGCAAAACACAAAAAAAGAAGACTAAGTGCATATTGACTCGGATCGAAACTTGTCGAGTTAACTCGAAACTTGTCAAGTTGGTCACGAACTCGGACAAATTAACTCCAAACCGAGTTCGTAACCGAGTTATCTTGAAAAATAATCGAGTCGAGTTAACTCGACCGAGTTTCGAGTTAACTTGATGAGTTTTAGAACAGAGGTATCGACCGATACAATGCTTTTTTTTTATTATCGTATCCAACATGTTGGTATCGTATCGAGTCACTCGATACACGATACGTATTGACCGCATCGGGTGATACAATACGATATTTTAATCCATGCATAAAACTAGTATGAACAATGATTTGAGAAAATTGGTGTTAGCGAGGAGAAAATATGTCAGTCCTGGTTATCAAAAATATTTCAGTCCTAATGGTTGTCTTGTAAAGTTTTTCTTTTAGTTTTGAGTGGAACATGCTGATTACATAACACTCTAGAAGTGCCTTTCTACGTAAGCTATCCAACTCTTATTCTATGTGCAACATCCTCATCCATATCCCCCTCTTTATGGATAACTGATTCAAGATAGTGAAATTGATTGCTTTTAGGAATCTCTTGATTTTCAATTCTTACCATTGCTTCACCTCTATTATTATTTGTGCTCAAGTTACATTCCATAGTCTCGGTCTTAATTCGACTTATTTTAAAACCTTTTATTTCCAAGGTGTCCCTTCATAACTCCAATTTTGCATTTACTCCCTCTATAGTTTGGTCCACAAAACCACATCATATGCAAATAGTATGCACCAAGGTCTTGAATATAAGTAATCAAGTCATCCATAATTAAAGCAAAAAGATAAGGACTCATGGTTGACCCTTGATGTAAACCTATTGTTATTGAAAACTCATTTGTCTTGCTACCCACAGCTCTCACCCTATTTAGTGTTCCCTCATTCATGTATTTAAAAACCTCAATGTATTTATGGTGCTCATTTTCTACTTAAAATTCACCAGTAACTCTTTAGGGACTCGATAGACTTCCTCTAGATCAATAAAAACCATGTGTAGGTCTCTCCTCTTCTCTCCGAACTTACTAATTGCCCAAGTAAAAAAGATCGCCTTAATGGCAAACATCCTTGGCATAAAGCCAAATTGATTTTCTGACATTTAGGTTATTCTTCTTCCCTCCCCCCCTCTCTCTCTCTCTCTATATATATATATATATATATATATGTATATGTATATGTATGTATATGTATGTATATCTGACACATCACTATCACCTTCATCCACCACCATCACTACTAACCATTATAATAATATATGACTGTTACCTTGTAAGTTTCAAACATGGTTTTAAATATTGATATATCCCTTGATATATCTAGCGATATGTCTCCTTTCCCTAGGGAGCGATATAGATCCAGGGTGTAATTTTTATTTTACAATTTATCGGGAGGTATATCACAATATCAAGCAATATATAGTGATATTGAACGACATTATCCTTTTGCTAACATGTGTAGGCCATTATAAGCGGTTGAATGAGGATAGTTCCCCTTATTCCGATCAATCAAAAATGCTTAAAATCCACAAATCTTTTTGTAAACACTTGAAATTTGAGTTTTAATCACTTATTTTGTAAATTTGTTAAGTCTTCAATTCAAAGCCCGTCTTGACATAAATTTAGTGAAATTTGACATGTTCTTCATCAAAAAGTGCTAAAATCAAGTGAAGGTATGTGGCAACTTTTTTTTTGGTGTCTTCTTTGGTTCAATTTGCATTAAATTGTAAGGAATTGCATACCAATTTACGTATGTGATGGATTGGCATGCGTTTCATTATGAATTTGTAGATTTGGGAGATTGGAACCTCGAAAAGTTTGGGAAAGTGTAATTTCTTAGATTTTCACCTAATATGTAATGTTTGATCCTCTAATATTCTAATAATTATGTGCATATATTGGAAATTTGTTATGCATTAGCTGAAAAAATAAATTTATTTTAAAATTATATATTTGAATTACTTTATAAAAATTACTTAAAATTGTATATCTTTTTTTTTGAAAAAACAGACTTTAATGGTATCAAGCTGTGTTGCACAGATTCGGCCATCAGTCTAACGAATCCCGTGTCCATACGTGTGGACACGGATTCGGACACCGACAC
>JAUPMG010115793.1:0-11892 GCA_031762675.1 Pachysandra terminalis | reverse complement strand
ATATCAGTCCATCCGGGACTTCCTCACCCAATCATGATTTCCAGATCATGATCCACTCAATTAGATCATAACTCCATAAGTGAAGTTTGATGGTAAGTCAAGTTATGACCAGAATATGATCAACAACCCATAATGGCTATGCTGTGCAATGTGATGTGATGGTGCACATTAACTAATCAATCATACAAGTGTACAGTTGTGCCTTAACTCTAACAATAGATTATGATGCCATAAAACATAATTAACTCGCGATAATAACCAATCAGATCAAGATGATATCATGTAGGCCATCAATCATAATAACCATAAATCATAAATCAATCAATTCCAAGATGATGACATATAGATAATTAATCATAAATAAACATAAATCAATCATAAGATAAATAAATAATTAATTTATCAACAAGTAAAACAATTCAAACAAATAAATAATCTGGTATGGGCTGACCGGCACGCCGGTTGGCCATCCGGTAGCCTAACCAGGGCTCAACAAAACATTCATAGGCTTGCTGCTTGGCCGGCACCCCGGCTGGTCATCCGGCAGGCTAGGTAGTGGGTTCAATTTTTAACAAAAATTACCATGGTAGCCACCGGCGGGCTGGCCGTCACGCCGGCTAGCCATCCGGCAGGCTATCCAGGGGGTCAAATCCACAATCACAAACCTTGGGGGCCACCGGCACGCCGGTTGCCTTCAGATATGCTAGGCAGTAAGCACAAGTTCCCATATTGGGAACCGACAGGGTCCTGGCAGGCTACCGGCACGCCGGTAGGGCTTCTGGACCAGCTGGGTTCAACCGGCAGCCTAGCCGGCACACCGGCAGGTCGCCGGTTGGGCCCAGTTCAGGGTTTTCAATAGTTTTTGATAATTCAAGTTAGATTTAATAATTTTACTCAACATAAACTCATCATTAATTCCAATTCCGAACCTAACCCAATAAAAATCTCAATCAAATAATCAAAGTTTCATGCTTGGAATAATTTAAATAAAAAGATCAAGTTTTTATGAAAAACATATTTTTACATGAGTTGAATTCAATGAAGTATGTCATATTCTTTGAATATGGCATATCATTTAATTCAAATCAAGATCATACACGAAATTGAAGTTACTTACCTTGATTGTTTTGCGAATTCTTGTTCTACCTTAACCCAACTCAAGTTTTGAACAGTCTTCTTGTTCCTTGGCTCCAATTCTCCAACTCAGATTTTCAGAATAATGGTTTGAACGACCAAACCATGCTCTAGATAGTTTTTATGAATTAGAATTAGTTTAGGATTTGTCTCTAATCCCAGCCCTTGATTTTAGATTAATTAATCTTCACCTTTGATTTATAAACAGTAGTAATCCTAGTACAATACAAACATTATCTAAACCTCTTTTATTTAGATTAGGAGTTGTCTAATTCCTATGCTTATTGTCTTTTAATGCTAACTGTTGATTATGTTTTATTATTCCTGCGAAATCTCAGCCATTAAATTAACTTTGAGGTTATGATTGTGTGTTGTGCACAGTAGGTAATCTATTGTGCTCCCACCAATCATAATTGGTCAAAGTCAACTAATCAGCTATTACTAAAAAATTTAAATTAGTCCTTAATGTCTAACTAATTACACATTAAACTTATTACTAATTACACTAAACTCCCCTAATTGAATTGGGTTAATACATGTGCCTTGGTCAGCTGGGAGTGGAAAAAAGGAAAAAACAAATACTGGAAGCATTCTTTGGGATTTGAGCTTAGCAGGTGTTTGTTGGTCATTTTGGCTAGAGTGCAATAAAAAAAAAATTTGAAGGCAAGGAGAACCAGGTTGAGAACATTATTAGAAAATTTACATCTCCGATTTTTTGGTGTGGTTTGGTTTTATCTGTATTCCGAGGAGTTCCATATTCATCTTTTAGTTAGGAATGGCATGGGTTTTGAGAATTTTAATCTGATATTTGTAGCATGGTTTCAAGGATCGACCAATACCGGTCCGGACCGGGACCGGTCCGGTTCCAACCCTCGATACAAGCCTTTGTATCGCCGGGTTATGGACCGGCGGTACGGTGACCGGTTCCACCGGTCCTGCGACCGGTCCTGCCGGTCCCTCCCGTCCGGTGACCGTTACCGCCGGCCGGTAGTACGGCGACCGGTCCCCCGATCCCATCGGTCCGACGATCGGTCCGTCGATTCCGGCGCGATCTGAAATTAATTTTTTTTTTTCTGTACCAGCTTCGGACCGGTCCGTACCGGCGATCCGGAATCGGAACCGGACGGAATCGGTCCGGCGATCCGCTCCGATATTTAAAACCCTGATTTGCAGGCCTTTGTTTGTCTCCATTTGTCTTTTGTTTGAGTTGGCCTGTTGTATGCATTTTGTGTGCTGAAGCCATCGCCCTTCTTTTGTTCCTTTGAAATAATATATAAATCATAATTTTTCCAATAAAAAAAAAATGAAAAAAAGATGGTGTAATATATTATCTGTTGTCCTTACTTTTAATTTATTATTGTAGGATGTTGTTACTGTATATATAGGCAAAAGGTTTCTTGCAAGGTTTTAAATTTTGCTATTTTTCACTTTGGTAGTACGAAATTTAAGGGGAATTCACTGAATTCCCCCTTTTCCACCATCTCTGCGACACGTCGCCGAGATGGTAGAAATTTCTTAAGTTGATTTCCCCCTTTTAAAAGGGGAAATCGTGGACATGTCGCCACATTTCGGTGACATCTCCACGAAAACAACTCCCCCTTACCAAACTTGTGAAATAAAGGGTTTAAAACCCCTAATTTTTTCTGATTCTTCCATTTCTCTTGAGATTTTAAACACTTTTGAAGAATCTTCTTCAAGATTTAAGCTTTTGGTGGCTTGTTGGTGGACCGTTTTGAGCCGACTTGAGGTAAATCTATCTTTTTCATGTTTTGCATATAAAAAAGTTTTTTTTTTTTTTTGATAAATGATGAATTATATAAAAGATCAAAGGAGAAGAAAAGTAGACAAACACCCAAGCTAAGCAACTAGTCTCAAGTCCGGAGCAAAAAGTAAAAAGTAAAAATACATAGGAAAACCTCCGAAGACAGCCAATCAAGCTACTACCTCTACAACCTACACCACCCAAAGTTAATCAAATGACTTCAAATCATTATATGATATGTAGCGACACCCTATCAATCAATGGGTGTTGTTACTTTGATTTTTCGAAAAAAATCAATATTTATTATTTTTTAGCATGAAAAATTAATTAAAAATTAGATATTATCATAAAATTTAACCAAATGATCTGAAATAAATTTATGCTGTGTAACAACACCTGATCTATCGATGGGTGTCGTTATTTTGATTTTTCTTCAAAAATTTATATTTATATATTTTTTATTTCAAACAAACTAATTAAAAAGTTACACATATATATATATATATATATATATATATATATTATGCATAAATACTCCAAATTTATTTAGCAAAATCAGTGATAAAAATTCAATTGATTTATTAAATTTCTATAATAAAAAATTTAGTTCATGTATTTTTTAAATAATTAATATTTTATCTGAAATTAAAATAAATTATTAAAAATATTAAAAAAAGTGTCTAAAAACTATAAAAATTAGAGAATATTAGTAAACTTTTAATGATTAATTACTCATCAAATTTAGTAAATAATTAACTATAAATATTATATAATTAAATAATATTAAAAATATATATTTTTTAAATTATTCAAAAAATAAAGAGATGTTAAAGAATCTTAGTGGTCTATTACTCAATGAGTATTGGCCATTAATTAGCTATATAAGTATTTTAATGCATAAAAATTGAAAAAAATAGTTAAACATTATTAAAAAATATAATTAAAATATCGAAAAATAAGAAATTGTTAAAAAATGTTGACTTATTGTGTTCTCACTGCTCAGTTCTCACACTTCCTTTTTTCTTCTTGTTGTGCTTGTTATAACTTACAAGCTTGTTTCTTATTTGGGAGTTGGGAGGAGATATCTGATATGACGGCCTGGGGGACGGATATTGGTTGGAGCCACGGCACGCCATGGGTGGGTGACAAGAGCATATTAGTTTGAAGTATTGTCACCAAATTATTAAGGGTGGGGGTGGTGGGGGGGGGGGGGGGGGTCCATATAAAAACAACATCTAGCACATGGATATAAAAATGTCAGTAATTGTCCTAATGGTCCCCCTGAGGTGAGGAAGACAATAAAGGCCCACTTGGAGGGAGCAGCTACTAGTAGAGAGGAGAGGTGGGATAGACAGGAGGAGGTGAGGAGGAGATTGGCGCAAACCCATGGAGAGAGGTTGAGAGATATGGGTTTGATGGGGGAGGCTCTTCAAGAGCTGGGATCTTGGTCTTCAGGATGTGGTGCTAGGCCCACAGACACAGATATATTTAGACGATCCTAGAGTATCAAGATGCCAGAGCCATCCATTGACCTTTTGTTGTATAAATCTAAAGATGGCAGACAGAAGAGGTTAAAGGATGTGGAGTGGAGGTAATGTGAGGGAGAAGATGGGAAAATTTATTTCAAAGTTCTTCATTTTCAGCCACATTCTAGCTAATTCGGCGGCCTCTCCTCATTTTAAGAACATGATAGATGTTTTCTAGGAGGCCGAGAGAGGAGTGGTGCCCCCACTTCCCATGAGATTATGGGGAAATAATTATATGATGAGGAGAGAGATATCAGAGAATACATTGACAGTTTGAGGCCACATTGGGAGGAATTTGGAGTGACTATTATGGCTGATGGATGGACGGGATCCACGAAGTTATCTATCACTAACTTTATAAAAAGTTTAATAAATACATGGGGAGGGGGGGGCATAATGAACCTTACCCCAAAGCAAATGCATGTGAAGAGAGTTGATAATCAAACAATGCATGAAATGAACTCCTTATATTGACGCTCCTTTAAATACAATGATATAAAACCAACTACGTTTTCCTAATAAAAGGCAACCACAAGCTATCCATTCGAAGAGCCGCTTTAGCATTCAAATGCATATGATCGCGATCATAATAAATTGAGTTAACCTGAGAAGAGCAACCATGATTGGTGAGAGCATCTGCACATGCCTTACCTTCTCTGTAGATTTGACTGATTCGAAAATTTTGAATGTCTGCTTTGATCAAATAAATCCAGTGAAGCACCCCAATGGCAATTGAAGATCCCTTTAACCGTTTCAATAAGAACATGTGACTCTGATGCAATCACCAAATTACCATAACCCATCATGTTTGCATATCTAATACCATCCTATAAGGCTCTAGTTTCAACAATCATGTTGTTAACCTGACCATAATAGTGAGCATAGGCAAAAATAAATTGCCCTTTATGAAAACATACGATATTTATTAACAAGATATACAAAAATAGCAACAAAAAATTCACCAACCTTGTTTGCAATCAAAAGGCAACTCAAAAAACAAAAACAGAGTTCCAAACAAAATTAAAAAGGAAAGAGTAACATAGTGAGTTCACCCCTAGTATCAACACGCTCATCTTCTAGCGTTCTATATTTAGTAGCATCTCATCCAAAGAAATATACCTAAACATGGTCTGTCTCATCGTCCCAATGCTGGGAAGCTAATCAGCCATATCACTAGCAACTTTTGGAATATTAGAAAAGATAGTTGTCATCTCTTTGGAAAAGGCACGAGCCAACCCGACCAGATTAGCTATTCTCTAAGAACACTGGAGTGATTTGGTTAACCATGAAACTATAACAGATGTGTCTCCCTGCATGGACATGCAATGACAGCCCAAGGCCTTAGCCTCCTTCAACCTTGTAACCAATGCACTAATGTTCAAATAGCTTAACTTTCCGTAATGGTATCAGAAAATGCATGTAGAATATCGCCCTTATGATCTTTGAACAATCCCTTAATACCGGATGGAATTGGGTTATCAAATGAACAAGCATCTACATTAAGATTGATCGATCCCTCCAGGGTCATGTGAATAGGGTGACGATCGCATGATTGCTCTCCAATCCCGCATGATGTTGGAGAGTGGAACTCCTCTAAATTCCGGAAGTATAGTTACCTATGCTGATCAATAATGTGCGAAACCTTGGATCTCATCTCTTTTAGGATCCTTCTATTCCTTTCCCCCATATAACGCATATAGTAGCAAATATAAATGAGCTTCCTACAAAGTTCAAACCCCTATGCCAGGGAATCTGCTTTGAGAAAAGGAGCTATGGCAACCCCCAGTCACAGCCTTAGCTACCTAATTCGTTAGGTATAGCTGGTGTACCCGCATTCAATACATGAATTGATGATTTCAAAGCAAATCCGCCTACAATCCGTTGATTCACTCAAGATAGAGAGCGAATTCCCAAAAGTAAAGACGCACACTATTAAATAAAGCAAAAAAGACTTTAATTCTTATGTAATATTAAATTGTTTTATATATATATATATATATATATATATATATACATATACATATATAGTTTTTCTTTTGTAAGACAATTAATGTTGTCTCCTCTCTCTCCTACTTTTCCTTTTTGTTGTTCTCTCTCTATCTCCCTCTTCCTCTCCCTCTCTCCCACACTTTCTTGAAAAACCAAATAGACTATATTATATATTCACATTTATGAAGAGCTCTATCTTTCTCTCTCGATCACATCACCCTCATTCTTTATAAATGTTAAGTTTTAATTATTAAAAATAAATTTATTTACCTTGTTTTCATCAAATATATTTTCTATCTAAATGTACAAGAATTATAAATATATAAATTAAATATTAAAAACTTATTAAACTTAAATGTTTACTTTAACATGTATTAATAATTTATTTATAATATATATTTGTGTATTTGATAAAAAGTACTTAGTGTAACAGTAACACAAATTATAAAAATTATTTACTTTATATACGCATTGACGTTCTAAAGGCGCTTTGGACCATCAAGTATTTTTTAAGTTGGCGCTCTTGCGCACTCGCTCCTGCTCTCGCTCTATGCTCTGGTAACTTAGGTCACGATCTGTCAAGTGAATAAAAGAGTAACATTTATCTATAGCACAGCGGCAATATAAAGAAAGGTGCCTCACTGATTCTCTTTGTCTCATACGCATTGCAACAAATTTGATGAGAGATGGAAAGGATTGATTTTCTTTTCTGAAGCAAGTCATTGGTATTGATTCTGTAAAGAACCATTTTCCAAACAAAAGCCTTGATCATAGGTGGTATACTTGAATTTCACAAAAAGATCGTATGGAAGAGGAGGATCATTTCTATCAAACTAGATACATCAAAAGAATGAACTAGACGAAGAAACACCTCTAGGGCTCGGTGTCCAAATCCTATAATCATCAACAAAGGGATCAACAAGGACATCCTAAATAAGTTCAAAGAAGGAAGCCAATTTGGCAAAGTTGGTGGGACTAGGGTCCTACCTAAGGGGCAAGTCCCATATTGTTACTTCCACAATTTGATCACATACCCATATATAAATTTTCACTTCATTTAACCAAAGAAAGGATTTTTTTACGTAAATGATATATTATAGCCAATTATGAAGAAAATGTACTAAAGAGGTACATGATGTATGTACGTAGAGCAGCAAAACAGAGAATTAGGGTTAATTACACAATATATTCTATCCTTAGTCTTTGCAGAAGAATTCTAGCCCAATGCCCTGAAATTCTGAAGAAATATAACAGCAATAAAAATATCTAAATTATCATGGCGATGAATCATATACCATGAATAGAAAATCAATAATCCCATTAGTTATATGGATCTGCTCTTATTGAAGTAATTTTTGCTGGTTGATTTCATTTTTACTTTATGTTAATTCTAGAAGATAGTATAACTGAAATGACTTGTTTACTTACAGTGGTTATGGAATTGCTGCACAAGCATTAACTGCAATAGTGAGGGCCTATGATGGTCGTGGTCCAGAGACAATGCTTACGGGCAGTATTCTATGCACACTTGGACTTTCTTCTCCAGATGAACTCATTGGGTAATTTATTCTTGAAAGTCATGATCATCACTACATATATGTGTTGCAGTTACAATAATCATTTTGGAGCAATCTTCTGAAAAATATATGATAAGGCTTTTACTATTAACCTGAGTTTTCAATTTTTAGCACCCCTTAGATGGGGAGTGAGTGGATTTTAACCTGTCCATATATGCTAAATCTTGCATGGATAAGAAATTTGGTTAGTGATGGTAAATCAATATATATGATGTTTAACACCATTGGATTGGTTTTTGACAGATTGGGATACCAGAACTAGATTTGTGTTGCCGACTCCAACTAGTTAGGATAAGGCATTTTGTTGTTGTTGTTGCTGCTGTTTATTGCCATTGATTGGTGTTATGTACTTACATATACTAGTCGAGCCCTATAAGGACATTTCAGTTTTTCTATTTTATGCTAAAAGGGAAACAATATAAATAGGGAAGTCAACCAGAATCGAGATTTGACTTCTCCCCTTTTCTTCTCTACCATTCTCTTGTTCTTTTCTCTTCTCTCTCTACTTTTCTTTCTTTCCAATCTCAGGGTTCCATGTTATATGACATGTTATCAAAGGCATAAGACTACAAGGGATCTGTTGGTCACATCATGCCTCTTCTTGTGGTTATTTCTTAGGGTTCTATTAATTCCTTTTGTAGAAAAAAGAAAACCCTTGGGCTGTGGTTGCTCCTTTTCATCAGTTTTTTTGGGTGGTGTTGTAATCTGTTGATGGTGATAATGATGTGCAGTTGAAAACCGCTCTTTGTTTTCTTGTGGTGTGGTGTTTTCAGATTTCGTGACTGTTTTGGATGAGAATTCTTTAGATTTCATGAACAGTATCATGTGTGAACTGTGTTTGTGAATAGTACTAGATGTGAATAGTCTGCGTTAACAGTACGTATTAACAATGTAGCTGAGTTAGTGAATATTTGTTTGTGGACTTGCGGTTGGTTTTGTTTTATTGGCAGGTTTTTGTGGGAGGATTGAAGATTTGAAGATCTATAATTGAGTATAGAATGGAAACAATCCTCTGAGATGTTTCCTCTCCCGCCTCCTCCCTCTTTAACTTCCATTTCTCTTCCCTCAAATTCGCCACTTCCTATGTCTGTGTTTTCCTCTTCTTCTCAACTTCAACCTTAATCTTCCCTCAATCACTCCCCTTTCTGTCATGGATCTCGTCCTCATCTTCATTCGTTTGTTGAAGTGGTCTCTTCGACTTCCAACCCCCATTGCTT
This sequence comes from Pachysandra terminalis, assembly GCA_031762675.1. NCBI lineage: Eukaryota > Viridiplantae > Streptophyta > Magnoliopsida > Buxales > Buxaceae > Pachysandra > Pachysandra terminalis. The sequence goes on along the minus strand of JAUPMG010115793.1, from coordinate 2,687 downwards.
GGTTCCTTAGCATCCTCACACCCTCATTTTACTTCTCCTCCCCTTTTATTTCCTCCAAGATTAATGGAAACCTGCGAATACTCTATACTGAGGCAAGAGGAGGTTCTCGAGTTTCAAAAGAATTGTCGTTTGGGTCAGGAGATGGACACTTTTGAGGTTGTATCTAAGACATTCTCAATCGATTTTTCCAAAGCTAAATCAAACACTGTAATGAAAGTTTGTGAAAGAAGCAGAGGGAAAGTGAGCCTGCTCTGTGTTGATATCCAGGAGGCTCAATGACTATCGTAATGCTATATGGAAGCTGTCGGAAAACAACTCTCAACGTCTTCGTTGAAGTTTTGGAAAAAGTTATTTCCAACAAAAACCTTGATGATGGAGCTGAAAAGCAATGCTGGTGGTCGATTCTTGCGTATCTCTGCGTTTGGAGGCAGTAGATTCTTTTAGGGTCACTAATGAGGGCGGAGATAGTGTTGTTTATGAAGATAATTAGCTGGAATATTAGTGGCTTGGGGCGTGGGGAGAAGAAAAGGGTGGTCAAAGAGTTGTGTTTAAGGGCAAAACCTGATATTATGGTTGTGCTTGAAACCAAGAAGGAGGTCATTGACTCGAGATTGATTAGTAGAATTTGGGGTGTTCGGGATCTTGGGTGGGAGTTCCTACCGTCGGTAGGGGCTTTTGGGGGTATTTTGGTTATGTGGGATAGAGTCTCGGTGTTGGGAGGTGAGGTGATTCTTGGCAGGTTTTCGTTGTCTATTAAATTTTCTAGTTTGGTTGATAATTTTGTGTGGGGCATCTTTCTTCGATTTATGGGCCTAATAGGGTTAGGGACCGTGTGGCTTTTTGGGCAGAAATTCGTTCCGTTAAATTGCAAGTCGGAAATGCGTGGGTTTTGATTGGAAACTTCAATGTGACTCGTTTTATTAGTGAGAAGACTGGTGGGGAGTCGAGAGTCACTAGAAGTATGAGGAAATTTTCATTTTTGATTAGAGAGTGTGATTTACTTGACTACCCTTTGAATGGGGGTAAATTCACATGGACTAACGAGCAAACTCCTCCTATATGTTGTAGACTAGATAGATTTTTGGCGTCTCCGTCTTGGGATGAACATTTTCCTTCTATTACTCAATGGATTTTAACTAGGACAATCTCTAATCATTGGCCTATACAGGTTAGCACGGTGGGAGGGGATAGACGGCCGTCTTCGTTTCATTTTGAGAATATGTGGCTCTCCCATCCAAATTTTAGTGTGTCGATTCAGGAGTGGTGGAGAGATTGCATTAGGGCACACCAAGGTTGGGCTGGTTTTAAATATATGAGGGGGCTGAAATCTTTGAAAGAAAAAATTAAGGTGTGGAATAAGGTGGTTTTTGGCGATCTGGATACTAAAAAGAAAAATCTGCTGAATAGAATTGGGGCAATTGATCAGGGGGAGGGGGAGAGGTTGTTGTCTGAGGAGAGAAAGGGTTTGAAAGTGGAATTGGAAGATGTTTTAAAGTTAGTGGAGATCAGTTGGAGACAAAAGTCTAGGGTTTCTTGGATTAAGGAGGGGGATGGGAATACGAGATTCTTTCGCAAGATGGCAAACGGGAGGAAAGGTAAAAATGAGATACTTAGGCTTAAGGTGCTGGTGGGGGTTGAGTGGGTTGAGTCTCGTGAGGATTTGGTTGGTGCCCTATCAAACTTTTACTCGAATCATTACAAGTCTGAGAAGTTTTTTAATTGTAAGTTGAGGAGAAGAAATGAGGGCTGTTTGGGGGCAGAAAAGAGCTTGTAGTTAGAGAGGGATTTTGAGGAAGAGGAGCTTAGGCTAGCGGTGTGGGAGTTGGCGGGGGACAAGGCCTCGGGCCCAGATGGTTTTACAATTGGCTTTTATGAGAATAATTGGGAAGTGGTGAAACATGATGTGATGAGCGTCTTTAGAGAATTTGCTAATAGTGGGATTATCCATAAGGCCACTAACGCTACCTTTTTTGTTCTTATTACTAAGAAAGCGGGGCCGGAAGAGATTAACGATTTTAGGCCCATCAGCTTGACTACCAGTTTATATAAGATTATAGAAGTGCTCTTTATGAGACTTAGGGAGGTGTTATCTGATCTGGTGTCCTATCAACAGAGTGCGTTTATTAGAGGGAGACAGATTACTGATTGCATTCTAGTGGCTGTGGAGTGTGTTGAGGAGAGATTTAGGGTTGGTGTCCCTGGGCTGGTTATTAAGCTGGACATGGAGAAAGCTTACGACATAGTTGAGTGGGATTTTCTGGATCAGATTTTATAATGGAAGGGTTTTGGAGTGACTTGGCAGAAGTGGATTGCAGGATGTCTTAGAAATGTGAGTTTCTCTTTTTTGGTGGATGGGTGTGTCCACGGGTTTATTTCGTCCTCCAAAGGGTTGCGGCAGAGAGACCCATTGTCCTCCTTTCTGTTTACGCTAGTAGGGGATGTATTGTGTTGGTTCATGGGAGTTGCGGAGAGGGAGGGGATGTTTTCGGGTTTCAGGGTTGGTGCTGATGAGATTGGTATTTCCCATCTCTAGTTTGCGGACGACATGATCATTTTTATTAACGCGGGAGTGGACCAGGTTCGGGGTGTGAAGAGTGTCCTTCGATGCTTTGAAATGGTTTTTGGCATGAAGATGAACTTGGATAAGACTACGATCTCAAGGATTCATGTTAGGGAGGATGTTTTGG
>JAUPMG010115751.1:0-11893 GCA_031762675.1 Pachysandra terminalis | reverse complement strand
CTCCCTCATCAATACTCAACCCCATGATCCCCTCTTAATTTCCCCATTACCATCTTCATAACCCCCTCATTACACCCTTCTCTCTCTTCTCTCATAACCCCCTTCTTCATTCTCTCATAACTCCACCTCATTCTCTCATCCTCCACCACCCCCTCTCTCTCTAACGCATGGTACCTTTGGGAGAGAAAGAGTTTTCCAGAAATTACACTATTACCCCCATATTTTAGTATAACCACCAATTACCCCTTATACTTTAGTGTAATTACAATTTTAACCCCAATTACTAAAATTCATAAATAAAAGTCTTCTATCAACCCAAAGTCTCACAAAATCACAAATAAGTCCCCAAATCCAGAAATATATAACTTAAACTTACTTAACCCTCAATTTCTCATAATATCAGTTTGACCCCTAATTTGGAAACTATGTTACGAAAACACCCCTATATCGTATAAATGATATAACTATATTATAAATAAATTATAATAAATATATTTTAAAAGTTCAGGTCATTACAATTATATTTCTTCGAACTCCTACACTTGGGAGTGAGCAAGCGCCTTTCACTTCAATCGGGTACCTCGTGATCACAATGGTTAATGGAATCAGATTGATAGAAGAATCCGGATCGACAAAAGCTCAGTGAATCTCAACGTTGTTAAGCCTCCCCGTCACATATAATGTCCTGTTGTGCTCTTCGACGTCTATCATAACTTCTGGGCCAAAAGTGAAAAGTGGCCCAGGCCATCGATCAGCAGTGCTATGACAGACATTCTGATCTTCGGCTGGCAAAGCTATAAAAGTCTTGGTAGCCTCGTTGCGTGCTCCTTCTGTGAATCCCATCTCATCAAAGAAGTTGCAGAACTTACTAGAACTTTGGAGATGGTTGACCGACTGATTTTGCAAAACATGGTCTGTGGGAGATACATGACAACCTTGTTGCCAATCTTCAAGCTCAGATTCCTGCACATGGGATCAAACCATTTCAAATACTGCACTCTTCCCCTTATTCTTGGAAAGTGGATTTGTATGGACTTCGGCATCTGGTAGATCCATCTCGCCGGCATTGAGACGAATGTTGAAAATCTGTCGAAGTAACTAACACTTGGTCGTAGGATGACTAACATTGCGGTGGAACTTGCAGTAGTTCTCATGAGATTTGTCTGCCTTGGTTGGCATGACAGTGTTGTCTGGCAAACGAATAGACTTTCAGCTATCCATTGGTCGACAATCCTTTCAACTTGACCCAAACTGCAAGGAAATGGAGGAGGATCCTCCCACTTTCCTTTCTTTGGTGGAGATAAAGCAACGTTGATTGTTCACTTCTTTCCGACGGACTGAGTCATCAGGGTAGTAGCTCTCGTTTCTTCTTTCTCTCTTTTGGGCTTATCAGTCCCCTTTATCGACAACGTCGTACAACGAGTGGGTTCAAGGAGCTGAGTAAAGTTTCTGATGTCGAGGTTCTCAATGTGTGCACGGTAATCACGTCTCATGCCACTGATGCATAGTTGAATTAACCTCTCTTTGCTGATCGGTTCATGGCAAAAACGCTTGATGTAATCGATGAGCGAGGAAAAATTCCTCGAAAATATTTGTGCTATCTCCTCCCATGTGTGGATGGAGTTCGGCGGAAGGTTGGAATACCATGTATATGCCTTGTCCAATAAGGATTTGGAAAACTCACGGATCCGCAACTCCTTGTCTATGGCATACACATCAAGAGAATCCATAAAACGACTGACATACTCTTTGGCATTTTCGGTCTTGCCATTGTACTGACATAATCTTTGGCATTTCCGGTCTTGCCATTGTACTTGCAGAACTTTGGCGCTACATAATCCTTAAGATAGGGCTTCTTTAAGATGTCAATCAAATAAAGAGGACAGAAATCACAACTGGCATCATTGTCTAGCAACAACACCTTCTTATGCTTTAGAAGGATGTTGACATCGGCAAGTGTCATGTATCCGTCCGCCTTTGGCGGTTCCGAGTTGATGATTGGATCAAATTGTTGATATGGTTGTTCTTGTACTTCTTCAATAACCAGTGGAGGATCTTGACGAGCTGCAACAATGCTCGCCAAGGCCTCAGCAACACGATTGTTTATCTCATGAAATGTCGTCATAATCTGGTTGAGATCGGTAGCAGGACGCGCTTCGACGATCGTAGGCTCAATTGGGGCACAAGATTATGACTCAGCCACACCTTCGTTTTCGGTCGCTGGCATGCTCGGTGGTTGGGGCTCCTCCAGAGTGTTAGAACCAGTAAGAATACATCGTCTTCTAGCTATTTTTGAAAGAAATGAACTTGATGAAGAAAATCTAGAATATTTGGCTTCGGCAAAATCCAGGACGAAAGTGTCGAATGCAAAGCTTCATGAAACTTGGCGAAAATAAAGTGTGAGAACACCAAATATCAACTCTCTCAAAATTTGGCAAAAAATTATCTAACCCCCCTCCCTCCAGCACAGTCATCATTTAATGTAGGTGGAATTTTGGTGAACACTATTCACGTAAATGAGGGTGCTCGCATGTCCTCCCACGGATCTCATAATCAAGATAGTAGATCCGACTCGGACCTAAACCTCTATGATATGGCCGTTCTTGAGACATCTATTTCTACCAAAGAAGGGGAAGCGAGTTGAGAAGGCGTGGGAGGTAGGCTATGACTACGATCTGACGAATGGAGATGCTCAAGAACAGATAGATATCGCCTTATGAGTTGCCTCCTAAATCCTCTCAACTGCTTTCTCTCTCAATATCTTAAGTATGCCGGAGATTCACTAATGAAAATCTGCTAAGTGTGGAGCTAAGCGTAGAGTGCCAAGAGAATTCGACAGTCTCCTCACTCTCACTTGTTGCCTTTTTGTCCACCCCTTAGCCTTAGCCCTCTCAGGCTTTATATATGCCAAGAGGATCTTTAGGATGGTGACAAGTGTCACCATCCTCCTCACTTGTAACCACAATCCCATAACTCTTCATTAAAATGGCAACTCCCCATATTAATGCATAACCACCAAGTTCATGGGTGTGCTCTAATGGTCAGTTAACTATTCTATTCTTATGGTAATACCTCATATATGACAACTCCTGTATGGCAACTCACAAGACCGTATCTCATAGTCACTTGACTTCGTCAAACTGTAGGTCGACGCACCGACTGCCGACGATATCCATGCCTGTATTCGCCACACCTTAAGAACGTTAGAACCCCCCCTAGATGGGCACTCGCCCAAGACAGAGATCTCCTCTTCTGAAAACCTCTTGCAGATCAAATAATCGATCAGTACATAACCAATTATCCATAAGTTTGATCGTGCCGTGTCGGGCATGATCCTCGGTTTGGTACTCATTCCACACCGGGGATGCTTACATGCGAATGCCGAACTTTGCCGGACCTCAAACTGCCAAAAAAGGGATCCCGACACGGACAAATTCCATCGTGTAGGGGTTTTTTCTTGCCAAGGACTAGAAAAAGCGACCGACAAAAAAGTAAGCCTAGCAACCCCCTATGACAGGATCAGTCTGGGCCTTCGACAGGCGGGCACCCATGCTGTTTTGTTTGGGCTCCCCCCCTGCTTGGGCTAGTGGAGGATGGCCGGGTTGCCAAAGTACCCACCAATCTCGACCTTGGCTCGGCTCAAACTTGGGGCACCTCTCACTCCACGCATTGTGCCAACGCACAATCAGGGTTTGTAGAAGAGATCGGCATACCAAAACAGCTCGGCTCCAGGATTTGCTGATAAGCTCGACACATCCAAAATAGCTCTGTAAAGTCTCAGGATTTGCCAATGGGCTTGGGACATCCAAAATAGCTCGATAAAGTCTAAGAATATGCCAATGGGCTCATTATTCCCCCCCCCTCAAAAAAACTCGATGAAGTCTCGATTTGATTTGCTGAAGATATTCGGCAAACCCAGTTGGACCAAGTTGTGAAAAGTCTCTAATAACTCATATATCAGTTTTAGCGGTTTTCAAAGTTGATGATGTGACCCTAGGTGACATGGACCCGCCATGTCATCCTCAACTGATGACATGACACCTTTACCAAAAATGACCATCAACAATTTCTACGCAGAGGAATAGATTTGAGTTCACAGTAAGTAACTAGTTGGTCTATCGACCACCTTGCCAAGTTTAGAGAATACTTCGGTCCCATAGAATTCAATGGAGAATTCGGGTAAAAGAATCCATACAACTAGTTGCTTTGTTGAGGGGAATTCCTCTTTGGGTTCATATGTCTCGCTAATTAATTGTAACTTCTAATAAAGCAAGTACGGGTCTTTCGACATTGAAAACCATCCGTATTATCTCAATTTCAGTTTTCAATTTCATATACTGTACCTGAAAATTCGAGTGATGCTCAGAAAGTATAATGAAGAGAAATACTAGGTCCAGGTAAAATTCCTTTGTTTTCATAAAAAATTTACAATGAAAATGAATGATGGATAGGTTCTCTATGCTTCTAAAGTACATTCCAAGTAAAACCGGTATAGACTTGAATTGTTAAATACACACGACCAAAAGTGAGGTTCAGAAAAAAAAGGAACAGAATAAATAACACAATGACTCTGCAGAGAGAACACCAAGGGAATGCATGAAAATCACATTACATTACACATGCTGGACAGATTATGCACCCTTGTTACTCTTCCATGGCTTGATCACAATGACAACAATAATGACAACAATTGTCAGAAGGATGATGATCGCAATGCACATCCATTTCCGTGAGTTCCTCTGCAGCTTCTTTGCCTTTTGTAGCGCGGTATTCCCAGATTGCACATGGTCAACCGCATTTGAAACCTTGAAATAGGGAAAAGTGAATCGCCAAGGGAAACATTATAGAGTTTTTTTCTTTCTTCGACCTTCACATTTGCTTTAATCATGTTTCTACATGCAAATGTTGATTCAGGTTTATGTCCCAAGAAAAGTTTCATACATGTAATTCTATGTTGTCCAGCATGTCCCCTTGTGCATCGATCAACACCGCCATGTCTAGGAATATCTACAATGACAAAGAAGGAATCACGTTATAGAATCTAAAAATGAAGTTCTGAATATATGTATATATTCGTGTGTGTGTGTGTGTGTGTTTTTGGCAAGTCTCAATGACAATGTTCATGCTTTCGAGGTTAGGAGTCTAAGAGAGAGAAATCTCTTTGTATTTTGACAAAATATATATGTGAAGTATGGATCACAGTGGTGCATGTGAAAAGTAGATATCCCTTTTCTTTGCTCTCTTCTTTTTCTTAGTTTCTGTCTGAACTTCTTACAATGGAGAGCAAGATTATGTCAACTGAAAAATGCAAACCACCAGCATAATAGCACCCTCAACATATCCAATCTACCCTACATAACAGGCATTTCACAAGGCCAAGAGGAAAGCTTGGGTATATCATATATCCAAAGAAACTGCAATAACAGGTTTGGACTCCTAACTCTTCGCAATAAGAAGGCCAAATTCCAACGTTGGAGGGGAAAATCATGAAAAAATCGAAAATGTAATGGTATCATTTCTACTGAAGTTCCAACTTCAGTATTTTTGCTATGCATGATATCACTTCGACCAGAGAAGCCTTCCCAACATTTCCCATGTCAACTTTTGGGTACCGGTTATTGTAAGAGTACAGCTCTGCTCAAGAACTTATTGGACATGATTCAAAATTTAAAGTGTCGTGGTCTGATAGATCCTTGTATTTGTTATTTCACAGTTTTCACCTAACTTTTGAAGCAGTTATCACAAACAATGAAAGAAAATGGTGTAAGTACCTGGTCCAAATCAAGAAGCTTCTTCTCCAGTTCTCTTACCGCATCACGACGCTCTTGAATTTCTGCTAGGGTGTCCATTATCTACAAACACAATATATTTTCTGAATTAGGAATGGCACCTCCTGATTTAGGAGTGATTATTAATTTGAGCTCCAGACATTTCCATAGGTCACCTATTTGTGTGAAAACTAAAAAGTCTATTGACATTTTCCAAGCTATGATAACTTGGTCAATACTTGAGCTGAGTATCCCATTCAACTTGGTTTCGGCTTCAGATTGAAACAGATTTCAACCAATAAAAACTGTTGTGTAACTAAAATGTCTTACCCAAGGCATAAACAATCAAAATAAAAATTGGAGAAAACAAAAGGATTTGCTTAAGATTCTAAAGGGGCATAATAATTTTGTTAAGCCCTATACATGAAAACCACTTCACATCTGAGATCAATATCAATGTTAGCTTGTTACAAAAAGATATGATAACCAATTGTAAAAGGAAAGGAGGATGAGAGGGGCAAAACCTGGCCTCGGCCTTGTTCCCTGATTGCTTTTTGGAAGATTTGTTCACTATCCCCAGTCTCTATTAATTGGTCGATTGTCTGCTAAGTATCCAATCATCAAATATGTTTAACAGGGTCAGAGATAAATAAGAAGGTGAATTAAATATTCAAGTCCAATGGAATATCCACCTCTTCATCAGCTCTTGTGCCCGTTACTGATCATTATGTAAGACAGGAAACAGTCATAACAAATAACAATCAGATCTATTATGATAAAAATGTAGTGTATCCAATCAATACTATGAATAGACTTTAGAATAGCCAGGGAGAACTTGAAAACCTGTAAATATCCGTCTCTCAACAACCTCCCGATATTCTTGATGGATGTTTTCCCTCAGAGTCTGCAAAAGTATTTAACTGTAAAAATGAGAACATATAAGAACAAGGAGGGAAGAAAAGAAACCCTAGTCACATGGAAGAGATCTGGTATACAGGTAAGACCTGAAATTCAGACATCTTGTCTTTGAACTTCCTTTTCAAGGCCCTGCAGGAGTATATACAGGTTTAAGAAGTGAGATTTGGTTGACTTTGAATGAATGATACACAACTGCTAGGCAATGTGAATGTCAAACTTGGAACGAAACATTAAGATGGCCGAAGTTAAATACCAGACATGCTGAAATATTCATGCAGTCTTAAATGAGAAAATTACTGGATCCATGGCCCATGGTGATGTTTACCATCATATGATTTTTTACGAAAACTTGCAGGACATTAGAAAGTCCTGGGCATTGCATTCCTAAGATTATTATATTGTTTCAGCATGGTGCAGCTACTACCTTGACCTCTTAGTCATTACAAAAAGTCAAGCATAATGTAACAATTTCACCAATGGCATCAATTCTACAAGCATATATTATTGTTGTTATTACAAACATGTAAATCTTGATGGATAGAAAGTTAGAGAACTCAGATCCATACAAACTATAAAATGACAAACAAAAATAAATGGAAACAAACAAATCAGGAACTTTTCAAACAATATAGATAACAAATTACACTGTACAATCATGTTTAGACCAGTAAAAGGAAGTATTATCAATATACTTCCAGCTGCACATTAATATCAATCCCATTCAAAGGGATCTGCTTATAACTCTGCCGAACTGAGGCCAGCCTGACAAGATGAATTTTACATCTGGGAACTACATTTTTCCAACCGGCCAGGAAACAATGGTAAAATAAAACGCTCTATACAATCAGGTTGGGTGTAAAGTTGAAAGCCATATATTCTTGTTGGAAATTTTTCTAGGTGAAACCAGCCAATCAGGCGGTTTCACCCACCTGCATGTGAATTCAAGTCACAAAGGTAGCATTTATCTGGTCCTTCTGCCAATAGTTAAGTAGGTTTGTGTCTGAAAGGCGACTCTAATGGAGTTCTATTACAGAATAGCTGACAGAAAAACAAATGAATGTAAAGGAAATAGAAAAGTTAAATTGCTAATTACACTGTTGTTGCTGTTCTTGATCGATCTAAACCAGTGCCTTCTTCACATCCAGGCTTCTGCCTATTGGCTAAATTCTGAAGAGAGAGAGAGAGAGAGTAAACAAATGGCCATATGAGAACACTCAAGAACTTCAAAGAAATGGTATTATATCTCTGTCGAGCTCTTCGATTTTTGATTTTACTAAATGAGCAAATTTTCCAACTTCGTCTACATCTTTCTCCTTACGCTGCTTGATTGCTGCACATGATAAAGGGATGAGTCAAGGTTAGGAGTTGAGAACCGTGTGCCTATAGCCTAATAGAACAATGATCAAAAAAGGCAGGGCCACAGATTTTCTCTATATAATGGGAGGTAGGACTTCTTTTCAGTTCTTATACAATATCAATGAGACAATGAGAGCCACGTAATATTTCATTTCCAAAAGAAACGCAGAAATAAGATATTCTATTAGGAAAGAATAGTAGCTATACTAAAATTAAGAGAAGGCATCATGTTTGTGTATATGATGAGGCTGAACACATCTAATTTTAAGGATAAACAAAGCTGCACCTTCTCCATTTTTTTCTAAACTATCCTTTTACAGTAAAGAGAGGTAGCGCATAAAAGCAATTAGAATAAATGGTGCGTAAGCACAAACCACACAACGCTGGCTTTAGTGTATATACACATACATGCATACACACACATACATACATACATATATATGTAAGAACTGATCTTCAATTTTGTAGGAATTGTTTATTAGTCAATGAATGAGTTCTAAAAATTCATCCGTTGAGATTTTCTTAATGATATCCACTTCCCAATACTTCTATCGAATAAAAAATTTGATCAAATAATCTTTTACAATAAAGAGAAACAGTTGGAAGTAAAAGAAGTAAATGGTGCTTAAACAATAAAACAATGCATGACTGTCTTTAGTTTTTTTCTTTCTTCGCGCCCCTCCCCAATTCTGGTGAAATGTTTACTCTTCATGTGTAAATTTTTTAAAAGTTAATATCATTCAATCTATCTATCATTTTCAATAAAATTGGATCTATTGAAAATCTTCATCAAGATTTTCTGATGATATCCGCTTACCCATATTTTTATTGGATAATTAATTCGATTTATGTGATAATTATGTAGTTTAAAGTTTTTTTTTTGTAACCTTCGCAGTTCAAAGTTGAAAATTGATGTTTTAATCATTAAAACCAAATCCGATGCGGTTCAAGCACCTATGTAACTTGTACACATTCAACGGTGCCAGACACAATTACAAGGTGCCAAATATGGTAATTACAAAATGTAGTTGACTATAAAATGCAAGAAGATATATTCTATTAAAGAAATACCCAAGTAGATAAAGAGAAATGTGGGTAAAAGATAGTTGTACAAAGAGCATAACATTTGATACTAAGAAGATAAAAATAAAAAATAAAAAAGTTTGGAGTGCTCTTGTCCTCTATTAATTTGTATGTCCGAAATGTGTGCCAGATAAGAAAATTTAAAAACCAAACGAGGAAAAAAAAATGCATTGTCTTACATAAAAAGATACACATGGTATATATCCAAAGCCAAAAGTTATGTCCGTTTGGTATTGTCCAAATGACAGAAAAAGTCCAATTGGCCAGAAAAGAATTAGAATATCCAACATTAGTGCAAATCCATGGGATGGCAACACAATTACATAGCCTAGAATGATGTACAGGTATAAGTTTTCACCAGTAAGCAAGATATCTCTAAACTTCACAAATACCTAATATAAATAATAACATGGGGAGTCAACTTATTCCAGTCAACTCTCGTCTTCTTCGTCCTCTTCTATTCATTTATCTTCTTCTATTCTTCATAAGCTTGTAGCAGGTTTCATAATACTGTATTAGAGCATTGACAAAACTCATTTTTCTGGTTTATCCTCATCTTTTGCTCTCATGTTGCCCATCACTCTTTCCCCCTTTTTCAAAGTCGGAACACTTGGGTTCTGATCAGCCTTTCGTTTTTCCTCTTCTTGCTGTGCAGCAACCATTATGGTTCTGTGCATGATTTGCATCTCAATGGTGTCATGTTGTGCCCCTCTTTTTGTGACATAAAATACATGTGTTGGCATAGATCTACTTGTTGTTAATAGATTGGTAGGAGTATTATTCCTATATAGAACTCTTCAAGAGATTTTGTGTGAATCCAAGCCTCTTTAAGAAAATGGACAAATCCTTTTCTTAGGAACTCATACAAGATTTGTCAGTACAAAAAGGATAATGAGTAGTGTTGATACAACTTAGCAATATTACATGTTGTTTATGTTCAACTGGAAGTCAAGTATTGTTCTGTGCATCATTATCTTAGTCTAGTTGTGACCCTTAAAAGTTCATTGCCTTGGTCGTGTTACCCGCAGACTCTGACTGTGAATCATTAATATGTAAGATTCAAATGAAGCCAAAACTAGAAACCCTATATTGGGTTACATCAGCAATGGGATGCAAATTATTACTGAATCAACAGTGCCAGCTACTTACTGTGATCACAATCTCTCAAAGTTTTTCTCAATCCCATGGTTTTCAATCTCGCAAAATTATTTTAAAAAAAATCCCTCGAAATTTTTCTTCCCAAAGGGCACCAAAATTTCCCTTACAACAATATTTTCCTTATCTATAAATTTTTTATATAACTTTTATGGGAAATCCTCAAAATTTCCTAAACCCAAATGTACAAAATTCCTTCGAAATTGAAATTTAAAACCATGCTCACTAAAAGGTAAACTGAAGTTCATTCTTGAAGATCCTCTCGCTAAAAAACATCCTGCACCATACCGGAAAATAAAGTGTAAAAGGTACATCCTTTTAAGGTTAAAACTATGGTACAGGAAAAAAAAAACTTTCTGTGCGTACAATAAAAGTAAGTTTAAACGGTATATCATTTTCCTGTGATGAGAGCACCCACTTTGTAAATTGCCTTTGCATTGGCAATTTACAAAGACGGGTTCACCATGACACTATTAGGGTGCACCCATCACAGGAAAATAATATCCTTTCACACTTGTTTTTTCCTGTACGGTACAGGAAATTTTTTTCCTGTACCATACTAAAACTTTCCATTTAAAGTTTATCATTGTCTAAAATACTAATATTCAAGTCTTTATATTCAATCATAAACATCCTAATAAAAAACTCTAAAACTTCCAAAATATCTTCTATAATATATTTATAAACCATTTAAAATCATATTCAAATTTTCTCAAATAACGAAACACGTCTCAAATCATCTCTGTATCCTGGTCTCCATTAAGATACGCTCTCGAAATAAAGGATGTATATAAATGAAGTCTTAGTGGTCATACACAACAGCAACATGTCTCCACTGCGCTTTGAAATCACATCTTGACACTATATATCATTCTAAACCACAAACACAACCTAATCAAGTACCCATAGACTCTACAGGGACCTAAGCCAGAACAACTGAACTCTCTTTTTTTTGGTGTGTCCGCGCTGGTGGTCACGTGATTACTCCCCATAGAGGAGATGTGGAATCGAACCCCGGAGGGCCTGAACCCTCTCCATTTCAAGTACAACAATGAAAGCGGGAGAATCAATCCTAGGCCTTGGGTGTGACAACCCAAGGCTTTACCGCTATGACAAGCGGCACCTTCACTAGAACAACTGAACTCACACAATGAGAACATGTGGGGCACTGGGACTACAAAGAAAGGCTGTTGTTATATGAGCAGTCGTGAATGAAATGATTAGAAAATCATTTCTCTTGTGCATTTCTGCAGTTCATATAATAGAAAGATTATCCTTCTTCCTTTTTCTGTCTTCTTTCTTCCCTTGCAGTATATTGAGACATGTTATATGTATCTTTGTGACACTTAACAGGAACCCAGTTGCGGCCATTTCGCAGACACGGATTCTCAATAGTACACATGCACCAAAAATGGCTGTGTTTTCTTCAAGGAGACCAAATAAGATAGTCCCAGACATCATCAAAGTAGGTTTCTCTCTCAATTTACTTAAATGTAATGTAATTATAAGTTCATGGAACACCCTAAACAGAGTCTATATTGGAATATTTTTCGTTTTTTCTTTCATTTTCATAAAATGATCTTACATCTTAAACAGTGCAGTAGCATCCTTCA
>JAUPMG010115740.1:0-11894 GCA_031762675.1 Pachysandra terminalis | reverse complement strand
TATATATATATATATATATATATATATATTTCTTTGTGTGTGTGTGTGTGTGTGTGTGTGTGTGTGCATGCTCGGGGTGGGGGGTTTGCAAATAGACCAACTCCTGGCATGCCTTGCCCCTAAAATTGTGGAGGTATAAATAAACCAGTTTTATAGTGGAACTTATTTCTCAATGTCTGCCCTGTCATCTTGAAAACGTGTGCTGGTGAAAGACTGCCATCTCCATGTATAGGGGAGGGGTAGACATGGAACTTCCTAGTAGCCTTGGGTCAGCAGGAATCTGTGCTGTTTTCAGCTTTGAAAGAGAATTTAATATGATGTTCCATATCTGATAGGCTCTATGAGTTCAAGTGAAGCAGGAAATGTGAGAGTTTTATTGTAAGGCTTGTTAATCTATGGAGAAATTTCTTTAAGCAGAAGCAAACTTGTCCAATGCCCTTTTAGGAGCTAAGTTTAGATGGGTGCGCTGAAAGCTTGGGTTCATTTACCATATAAGACATTTGAGGACAAATTCTGACTGGGATCTTCTTCTCTCATGTAGAAGCCAAGTTTTGGATAAAACACTACAGAGCATATGTATATGTAGGGAACTCACGTCCACTTTCTTTTCCAATTAATTCTCTTTCTATTTATTTTTGTAGCCTTCATTTTCTTTTAATATAAATTTCTTTATTTTCTTAATATGTTTTAGCCTGTTTATGCAGATCCCTCTTAACTATTAATGTTCTATTAATGTTCCATCTTACACCAGATGCATGCTTCTGTATAACATACACTGAAATGTAGGGATTTAAAAACATACTTTTTTTTTCATTACGTACTACATAATAAGAGAAATGAATGATGAATTAAGACAAAATCTTATCCATTAGTAGTTATAAACGTAAATAACTAAGACCCTAAGAGGAAGTTGCATCCACCCTAAGTAAAAGCTTACTAACAAGGAAAATCCCAAGCTTGGAGTGGTGCTATTCACTTGTTACATACCTTTTGTTATTGAGGCTTAGATTCTATTGGATCTTCTGTTTTCACATTGTACCAGTTAGAGAACACTTGAAGTATCATTGTATGAAAGTAGGTTGTACTAACTAACTCCATGGCTAAGGATAACTTGTTGACCGACTACTTTTTCTCAGTAAAGCTATAATAATTTATGGAGTATGTGGAACTTCTTGTAATGGTCTTTTTTTTTTCTCTTTGGTAGGTTCTTGTAATGTTGTTTCATTTAATTTATTTTATCCTTACAATATAATGGTTATTTCCATTGTTGTCATTATCAGTATATACCAACTCTTTGTGCTGCCTCTGTCTCAGTCTAACTCATGTCATTTGTCTATGTCAAAGTTTTAGGAATTGGAAGATAATAGAATGAGAGAAGAGAAGAAAAGAAGAAGAGACAACCCTAGATTTGGTTGGCCTCCCTTTTTATTAATTACTTAATAGCGTAAAGTTACAAAAATGCCCCTTACATAGAATAATAAATTGCAACACTCCCCTTCAACCTGGAGCATGGATATCACCCATGCCCAGCTTTGAACACGTACTTGAAAACTGATTTTTACCAAGAGCCTTTGTGAATGTATCTCCTAACTAAATTATCAAAAAAATGCATCTCCTAACTGACCTTCATACCTGACAAACGAAGTTGTAATCTTCTTACTCATCACACACTCTCGAATAAAATGGCAGTCCCCCTCAATATGCTTCGTTCTCTCATGAAAGACGGGATTATTGGCAATAGAAATTGCATCTTGATTGTTGCAAAACATAGTCATAGGCTTACTGATGATCATGCCACAATCATATAGCAGTGTTCTAAAACGCATCAGCTCACAAGCCATATGCGCCATAGGTCTATATTCTGCCTCATAGCTAGATCGAGCAACTGCATTTTGCTTTTTACTCCACGTAACCGGATTTCCTCCAACAAACGAGATGTTGACCTTCTATCTGATTCTGATCCACCCCAATTTGCATCAGAATAACCTACCACATTCAATTTACTATTTGGTCTATATATAAGACCTTTACCTGGTGCACTCTTCAAATATCTTTAAATTCTACAAATAGCTTCCCAATGAATAAGCTTAGGAGCCTGCATAAGCTGACTGAAACTCCCGCTGAGAAAGAAATAACAGGTCTAGTAATAGTCAAATAAATGAGTTTACCCACAAGACGCCTTTATCTTCCAGGATCTTTAAAATCAACTCCACCTTCACTGTAAAGTTTGATGTTAGGATCCATTGGTGTTTCAGCTGGTTTGGCTCCTAACATCCTTGTCTCTGATAGAATATCTTTCACATACTTCCTTTGAGAGAGGCTAATCCCACCTTTAGCACGGGTAACTTCAATTCCAAGGAAATATCTAAGATACCCAAGATCGTTCATCTGAAAATACTGACTTAAAAATTGTTAACTTCTTCAATACCTTTCAAATTGTTTTTGGAAATGATTATACTATCCATATAAACAATTAGCACCAGATGATTGATTCTGAATAAATATTGAGTGATCTGCATGACTCCCACAAAAATCACATTCCATGATCACTTGACTAAATTTATCAAACCAAGCATGTTGTCTTAACCTGTAGGTGGATTTTTTCAATTTGGAAACTTTGCATCAGTCATACGAAGAGATGCACCAAAATCAATAACCCACTAATTTTGCGGTTGAGAAAGTAAAAAAACAGATGTACCGGAATGAGCGAGAGTAGTAGTAGAAGTGGAAAGCATCCCAAGGGACCGAGTCCGTTGCAGTAACTTCTTGTATTCATCCTTAGATAGCATCACAAATTCACATGATGTAGTAGTGCTAGATGGAAGATTTGAGGTTGGTGGACAATCATGAGGTTGTACTTCAGTAAACTCAGTGGACATAGTAGCTAGATTGGCCCAAGCGGGCTTCCCAATTTATCCGAACACCGATCAGATGTGTAATTGGTTCTGCCACAATTCTCACAATAGCGATTCCTCGTTCACTACCTCTTGCTCCCTTGGATCTCTATCACGCCCCTTCCACGACCACGACCAGCACCTACAAACTTTTTGTTACCAGCTGGTATAAGGGCAGATTCTTGCTTAGAAGGGGCTGTAGATGACTTGGAAACAACAGAAACTCGTTGCAATCTCGAATACACATTGGTAAGAGAAAGCAAGGATTCACTAGCAAGCATTTGCCCTTTCACAAATTGATAATTAGAATTCAGTCCTGGCAAAAATTTAGCAACCTGGAATTCCTATCTTTGCTTTTCTAGGTCATTAGATAGTGGCTGGTATATTGATTCCTCCCGCATACCTTTAAAAGTACTGTAGTACTCTCTCAAGGTTTTGTCACCTTGCTGCAAATTAAAAATATCATAATATAACTGATATTACCCTTGAGATGTTTTTATCTTGAGCATACATCTCTTTTAACAGCCTTCAAACTTCCTTAGCTGTATCAAGAAACATAGCATTAGCACTACTGGAAGGTTCTATACTGTTCCAAAACCCAGTCATAACCATATAATTATCCTTAACTCGTTCATCATAACCTTTAGCAGTCTTCTCTGGGGGATCGGAAGTACGGACTTTAATTTTCCTCTTGCTCCAACATGCACCCTTATTGATTGAGCTCACAAGTAATTATCACCATTCAGATTCACAGACGTAATCCGAATACCAGTAGCATCACTTGATACTTGAATAGGAACCTTTACGTCACTAGCAATAGCCACTGACTTGCAGCACAAGTAATCAAGAGTACTTGAAGAATAGAGTGAAACCAACTTGCACAGACGGGGTCAACCCCCCAACAGATTACCTGTACTGTTATAAACCTGAAGACTAGCACATCATTGAACTGTCAGGCTATAATTACGTCTGACAGAAAAAAAAACTCTGTTCTAGCCCACACAAACATTAGATCTGAGAAGAAAGGAGGCCTTCACTACCATATACATCGTGACAGCAAACCCTAAAGGTTGCTGCACTATGAAAACTGATTTTGTTAACCCTAACCAGCAACTGATTAAATAGACTGAGAAAATAAAAAAGAGTAAAAGAAGAAGGAGAAATGAAGAGATAAAAAAGAATTCTTGTTGGATCGGTGCTCTGATACCATATCAAAGTTTTAGGGATTGGAAGATAATAGAACAATAGAAGAGAAGAAAAGAGAATGAAAGAAAAGGAAGAAGAGATTACCCTAGATATGGTTGGCCTCCCTTTATATTAATTACTTAACAGTTTAAGGTTACAAAAAGGCCCCTTACATAAAATAGTAAATTACAAAAATCTAGATATATTTTCGAATCTATTATCTGTACTTTATCCTTTCTTTATTATGAATATTTTTCAGACATTTTTCTAGTATGAGCAAATTCGTTAACACAATATGAGTCAAAAAAATTTGCTTTCTGTTTTTACAGTTTTCTATCTTTCTCCTTTTGTCTACTTTCAGGAAGCTTATAAGAAACTGCAGCCAGAGATTATGGCTTCTGTGGGAGTTCACTCAGAGGATCATTTAACAAGAACTAGTTGTCTGGATAAATTGCTTGGAGTTATTATGCAGGACCCAAATTTCCAGATGCTCGAGGCAGCATATCACTTATCAAAAAGAATAACTTTAGTACGTTCCTCCGTTCTCCTTCCTTTCACCTCTGATGGATTTTCTCGTCATAATTTATTTTTATAATCTATGTGACTTTATAAAAAGAATTATGTAATTTTTTTTTTTCCATTTTTAAACCTCTTTGGAAAAACATGAATGGTCCCATGTTGCACATAGAGCTAGAGCTGGATGGCATAAGTAGAGAACTGTTTCTAGAGTGTTATGCGATTCTATTTCAAGGTAAAAGGAAAATTTTATAGGACAACTAATATGAGCAGAATTTTGGGCAGCAAATAAGCAACATATTCATTGGATACGTATTGCTGAGATGAGGATATTGAGATGGATATGTGGGAAGACATGGAAAGGCAAAGTAAAAAGGGATATATTTGGGAGTTGTCCAAATAGGGGATAAGATAAAGGAAGTAGGTAAGATGGTGTAGGCATGTAAAGCGAAGACCTATAGAGATGGCTACGAGGTGTTGTGGGGGGGGGAGGGGGGTTGCATATTGAAGTATTATATAGAAGGGTGAGAGGAAGATCGAAAAAGACCCATATGGAATTGGTTAGAAACAATTTGAACACATACTCTTACCAAAGATATGGTTTTTGACATATTAGGATCATGGAATAGGATTTTTGTTGCTTACCCCAACTAGTTGAGTTAAGGATATTTTTTTTTTGTTATTGTTGTTTTCTGCATATGTTAGAAATTGGTGACCTGCAATCTTTATTGAGAAAAAATCAATTATAAGCTAAAAGGAAAACGATTACTACACACACACAAACACACACACACACACACACACACATATAAGGATTAAGAGAACTAATCCTAAGACCTGTTGTCAATAGTGATAGAATGTTTATCAGGCTTTTTGAAATTTATAGACGTTGTATTTAGTGAAAGTCTAAACAAAGAGAATTTGTTATTCAAGTAAAATATATAAAAAAATACGTTCAAGTAAACTTTTTAAAAAATATAGCTAATGCCAGAGATGTGCTATGAAAATAATTACAAACGGACCAAGTACTCTTTCCAACTTTGGTTACAATTGATGCTCCTATCAGTTATACAGTTGAATATCTTGGCACTGGGAAATTTATACTTGCAACACATTTTGCGGGTTGCATACATGGGGAAATATTTTTTTATTACATCTCAAGACATAGAAAATCATGAACAATGGTAACTCCCGACGTTATCATAACATCTACATTCACTACTTACATCTGTAATTGCTTTCCTCGTTTGTTTTGTGATGATGAATTTACTTCCTCTTTTGTCCTTTCTAGGTAGATCTTGGTTACTTTTGTGTCCTGTAATTGTAGTCTCTTTTTGATAAAAAGAATAGCAATAGTGTGTGAGAATGTGTGTGAGGGATAAATATCTGGTGATAAATTAGTAACATAGTGTTTTTTTGCTTTTATATACGTGTGGGTGTGTGAAGGAGGGAGGGAGGGAACACGGCTAAAGAAATTATTGGATATAATTTAATTAAACATGCAACCATTATTTTGGTTACCCCATTGTTGGGAATCTCAAGTTGTTTGCTTAAGCCATTTAGCTAGTTAGTGGCCTCGTCAGTAAGAAGAAAGGGAACATGAGTAGAAACTATTATTTTAGTTACTCCATTGTTGGGAATCTAGGAAACCGTTATTTGAATAAAAAGAATTGAACATTTAGTCATCACCAAAAGTAGACAAAATTGAAGCCAAATGGACTTTTTAATTCTTAGGATGAATAATGAGCAACTTGCAGAGATTGCAAAGTCATTCCGGGAGCGATGGTGATGGATGTTTATTTAGGATATAGAACAGAGGAAAACATAATAAAAACAATCCACAAACTAGAGTGGACTCTAAAAGGAGAAAACTTAGTGACTTTTAGGGGTTAAGTGATTGAGAAAGGGAACATAGGATCTATAAGCAAAGCCTACATAGATTTGGAATGAAATGGCCAATTGTGTCAAAAGAGTGGGAAAAGAGGTTTTAGGAGAATTTAAAGGTAAAACTCAAATCTCAAAGGAACTTGTGGTGACGTGCCGCGTGATAAGGTTTAAAAGGCTGTTAAAGAGAAAAGGGCTCATTTTAGGAATTGACAAAGAAATAAAATAAAAATCACGTTTCAGCGTGAACAGTGATCGTGAACAGTGACCGTGAAGGAGTGTTGAATGGCGACGAGCAAGGCAACGAGGCGACAAGCAAGGTAGTGACGGCAACGAGCAAGGCTGAGGTTTCGAATGCGGTGAAGTTGTATAGAGTTGTTCTGCTGCGGAACATGGGGTCTGCTGTTTCTTCTCTTCGAGAGAGAGGGAAAGGGAAGACAACTTCTTGAGCTTTTGGCACACGCCGAGAAGTTGTTCAAGTTCAGAAAAAAAAAATATTTGATTTCGAAGGGTTTTTGAATTATCAGTCATACATTCTTCGCATATCAGAAAATAGTAGGGGTCGATCGTGCTCCATTAATATTCAGGATGGGGCTTTTTGTTGGCTTGAAAGCATGTTCCATAAGGCCGAGATGACTGGCGAACAAGTGCGGATTTTGGGTTCTTTCAGGCAAGGGCAGTAGGTTCTATTCGCTGAAATGAGCAGGAATTTTGGGGGAGTTTTCTTGAAACTATCTTGTGTTCAGGCCTTCAGGGGAAGGAACATTAGGGCTTTGTTCTTCCCCAAAGTTCAGTTGTTGAAAGGATGGGAATATGTTAAGGTTGCTGGTAATCGAGTTACGAATGGGGGATGGAATCGTTTCAGCGTGATATCAGATTTGATTAAAGTTGTGGATCAGAACAAACCGAGGGAAGAACCTGCGGATCGGGAAGATATGAATAATACAAAGAGTGCTGCTCTCGGGGATTTTATTAGGAATAACGCTACAAGTGGTAAGACTTGTACCCTTGGCGTAGTTCCTAGGGTTTTCTGTGAACAAATCAAGGAGATTGAGGCACCGACGTGGTTTTGCTCAGAATAGATCGCTATTCCGATGATTAATGACAATACTTGGGTGGCTGTTTCAGGTGTGCCTACTTCCCTTTGGGCTACGACCACGTTTTCTCTCATTAGGGATTTATGTGGGGGTTGGAAAGGATCTGGGCTCCCTTTTTTTCTGGAAAATGGGACGGTTGTTTTTTCTCGAAGGTTGGGGCAAAGAAGATTGGATTTATTCCACGGTCAGTTGAGATTTGTTCAGGTGGTAAGGTGACTGTTTCCTTGATTGAGATTGTTCCCCGGGATGACCTACTCATCATACAAGAGGTTGGATCTGAGAATGGGTTGGCTGGTGAGGAAGATGGAAAATGTGGTTCGGGTGCAGTTGAGGACCCAACGAGGTCTTTGATGTTGGATTGGATAGTAATGTCCAACCTGACTTGTGTTCAAGTAACAATTTAATCAATGAGGTCGTGGGCTGCGATTTGAGTCCATCGCTTGATGAGGTAGATGGGCTGTGTAAGGATAGGGCCGAAGCCCATCTGTCTTCTCCTTTGAAAGGCAGTAAGAAAGGACGACGTTAGGTGCATAGACGAGGGCTGAGGAAAGTTTGGCCCCAAAGGTTCCCTGAGGGGTTGCTAAGGCTCCCTGTGGGCCTGCTGAGCCCATAATAGAGGCCGTCAATAGACTTGAGGCTGTTGTGGCCTGTCTCAGTCATATCGTCAGTCTCAGAAGCCTTTCTTTCCTCTCTCTGTTTGAAATGATAAAGAACAAGACATGGAGATGGGGGTGGAGTTTGGTGAGGAGCAGGGGGAGAATCAGACGACATATTCTCATATTTCTGGGCATAACCAGCTAGCTGGGGGGTGCTGATATTGGTGATTCAAAGGTGGAGGTGGATCTTAACAAGGATGTGTCCGATGAAGATTATGTTCTTGCGCAGAATGGGGGGTTTTCTGAATTTTGGAACAGCGGTTACATTGGGGCAGATTTTGGCTGATTGTGGTGGCGAAAATGGCAGGTTTGTGTTATCGCTCGGTATGAAGGAGATGGTTGATGGTGATGAAAACACCGAAGTCTTTGGCACGCCATGCACATCTGTGGGGAATTTGGGATTTATTTGCTTCTCAAATATTGTTCTGAGTACTTTTCCTCTTATGCGGGCGGCGGGTGACTGTTATCCTTCTAATAGTCGGCTCAACATTAATCTGTCCAGAAAGGGTTTTGGTTGGAGTATCCCCCACTTTATCTCAAGGTTTGACCTTATTCGCCTCCACTAGTGATTTTTTTCGCAATTTATTGTGAGAATCTTGCTGGCTGTCATTCTTTGTAGATTAAAGCCTTTTCAAATGCTGCTGCACTAGCACATATTTCCAAAAGATTGAGCTTTGGTCATGGTAGCAATGATTCTTGGATTGTTCCTAAGGAGGGGGAGAGTTAGTCGAGTGAGAGTGAAGGTGGGATTTAGAGATATTTATGGAGCGGGATGGAGCAGATATATAATATGCTTAAGATCAAAGAGTATGATAATACTGGGCGAAAGATTAATGCCAAAGAAGTGATTTATTATTTCCGGAAACATAGGGGGAGTTGAGTCCAGGTAATCATAGCTATACCTATGGGACGAGGGCATTAGAGTGGGTATCTTAAGTTTATCTTTGGGTTTGTGGTGGCTGACTAGAGGGTTTGAAGGTTTTGATGAAGATTTTAAGTTGGAATATTAGAGGCTTGGGTGGGGCGGATAAGAAAAGAGCAGTCAGAGATTTTTGTAATAGATTGAATCTAGACATCTTGGTGATTCGGGAAACAAAGAAGCAAATTATTGATAGAAGGCTAGTGAGAAGATTGTGGGGTGATAGGAATCGTAAGTGGTGTTTTGTTGGGTCTTCAAGTTCATCGGGCGGCACTGTCAGTATGTGGGGAGGTGTTCTTAGTGGGGGAGTTTTCACTGGTTATTAAATTTAAAAATATACATGATGGGTTTGAATGGTGTTTTATTGGAGTGTATGGTCCCAATCAGGCTAACAGGAGGGAAAATTTTGGGTTGAATTGGGGAATGTGGGTCGATCTTGCCTATTGCCATGGTGCCTTGTGGGTGATTTTAATGTGGTAAGGACGGTAAATGAGAAAATGGGAGGGAGGATCATAATTTCTCGTAGTATGAGGAAGTTTAAAGATTTCATCAGGGATCATGAACTGATTGATTATCCTCTTGGAGGGGCTGAATTTACTTGGTCCAACATGCAATCTAACTTAGTGTGGTCCAGACTTAACAAGTTTCTTGCTTCTGTTGGGTGGGATGAGCATTATCCTTTCATATCTTAATATGCTCTTCCTAGGCCTGTGTCCGATCATTACCCTATTCTTATTTCCACTGATCATTAGTGTGCAGGACCTTACCCATTTCGTTTTGAGAATATGTGGCTCTTGCATCTGGGGTTTAAGGAAAAAGTAGAGGATTGGTGGAAGGGTCATTATGGGGGTACGGAAGGATGGGTGGGTTTCAGATTCTTGAAACATTTGAAGTTTGTTAAGGGGAAAATCAAGGGTGGAATAAAGAGGTGTTTGGAGATATTAGAGAGAAAAAAAAAACAAGATGTTGGGTGATATCGAGGAACTTGATAAAAAGGAGATTGAAGTTGGTCTTGATCCGAATGATAGAGAGGTTAGACTTAGGGTGAAAGGGGAGTTGAGTACTCTTTTAAAGCAATAGGAGATTTTTTGGAGACAAAAGTCTAGGGCTACTTGGCTTAAAGAGGGAGATGGTAATACTAGTTTTTTTCATAAAGTGGCGAATGGAAGGAAAAGAAGAAATCATATCCATAGTATGGTGGTGGATAGAGTTGAGCAAACTTTTTTGTCTTTCTATTCGAGGTTGTATTCATCGGATTAATCATTCAAGTTTGAATTAAATCATGTTGAGGGACCTAAATTGGATCAATCACTAGTTGAGTGGCTGGAAAGACCTTTCATGGAAGAAGAGATCAAAACAACAGTGTGGGATTTGAGTAGGAATAAAGCACCGGGTCCAGATGGGTTCACAATTGCATTTTTTCAGGATTTATGGGATGTGATTAAGGGGGAATTGATGGAGGTTATGGAGGAATTCTTTAATGGTGGGATTATTAACAAAGCTACTAATGCTACATTTCTGGTGTAAATTCCTAAGAAGGCCCGGGGGTTAAGGACTTCGCGATTTCAGACCTATCAGTCTTACTACTAGTCTGTACAAGGTCATTGTAAAAATTTTGGCTTCTAGAATTAAGATGGTGATTGATACTGTGGTTTCTCAGAATCAGAGTGCATTTATTAAAGGTCGTCAAATTCTTGATAGTATTCTTATTGCTAATGAATGTGTGGATGATAGGAGGAAATTTGGGGAACCTAGTGTGGTCTGTAAATTGGATTTGGAAAAGGCCTATGACAGGGTAGAATGGGAGTTCATGGATTCTGTTCTGGAATGGAAAGGGTTTGGGGAGAAATGGCGTAAATGGATGAAAGGATGTGTGTTGAATGTTCAATTTTCCTTTGTTATTAATGAATGGGTTGAGGGACTTTTTTCCTTCTTCTTGGGGTGTTTGTCAGGGAGTTCCTTTATCTCCCTTCCTTTTTACCCTTGTCAGTGATGTTTTTAGTGCGTTCCTTAAGACCGCAGAAGCTAGGGCTATTGTTAGAGGGTTTCAGGTTGGGTTGGATAGAATTCATGTTTCCCACCTTCAATTCGCAGATGATACTATCTTATTTCTTGATGCTTCAGAGGAGCAGATTTTTCCAGTGAAATGCCTTGTAAGAGTTTTTGACATGATTTCAGGGATGAAGTTCAATCTTGATAAGAGTACGGTCTCTAGCATTGGAGTTTAGGAGGATTAGATGCGTACTATTGCTGATATTCTAGGATGTCGTATTGAGGAGTTGCCCATCACGTATCTCGGGATGCCCTTTGGTGGTAATCAGCGGTCGCTTCAGTTTTGGAACCCTGTGATTGAAAAGGTGGAGTCTAGACTAGCTACTTGGAAAATGAACTACTTATCTCTTGGTGGTAGGATTACTTTGATTCAGTATACCTTGCTAACATTCCAATTTATTATCTCTCGATGTTTAAAATGTTCAGGTAGGGTGGTCAAAATTATTGAAAAATGCCAACGAGATTTTCTTTGGGAGGGGGAGGTTTTGGCAAAAAGGATCACTTGCTTAGATGGGATGTTGTGTGCTATGAGAAAAGAAAGGGGATAGTAATTTGGGAAACATTGCTGCTAGGAACATGGCTCTTCTTGGGAAATGGCTCTGGCGCTTTTGCACATGGTTCAAAATATCGTATCGAGGTGGCATATCGGTCGGCCCGAAAACGGATACGTATCGAGTATCGACACGGATAC
>JAUPMG010115719.1:0-11894 GCA_031762675.1 Pachysandra terminalis | reverse complement strand
ACTCACCAATTCCATGCTCATTTAGAGCTTCCATGTGATGCTTCTGGTCTCTTCTAGCAAGAATACCCCCATGTATGCTAGGGTGCAAAGTTTTCACACGGCCATCAAGCTGTAGAAGCAAAAAAAAAGTAAATTCTACAACCTAGGGCTAATCAAAGATTATATCAGGAATTAGAGCTTTGAAAACTTTAATTATGAATCTTCCATTCCAAAAAATTAATAACCAACAAATCAATAAAAAGAATAATTAAAGCATTATATGATATCTTGATAAAAACATACAAAGCACAGTACCATGTGAACTTCTATAAAGCAACTAAAAAGTAATGTCTTAGTGATAGCAGCATTATGCAGAATGGGTGGCCAACAAAACAATGACAATGCAACAATTTGTTGAAGTGCTAGTGGAGCTTCTAATGAAGCCAAAAGAGAGCCTCAAGTGAGACCTTAGAAGAGCTTCCAGCTTCTTTGATGTGGAACGGCTACATAATCATGTAACAACCGTAACATAAGAGAAAACGTTGTAGTAGAATTTGAGGGATGGAGCCAACAAATTTTGTCAAGGAACACCTAGGGTAGTAAATCAAGACACCACATAAAAAGATTCATTTTAGAACCCGCATTCTTCTTCATTGTCAACTTTGAATAGCGAACATCAATTCTCTTTAAATTTCTAAATATGTATCCTTATTAAAGAATCCCTAGTTCTTTTCCTGAACATGAGGACTATCAATTGAGTAACAATTAGAGAAATTGGAAGTTGAAAACTACGATTTTGCAACTTCTAAACTTAAAACTGATGAGGTAATTATAGATACTAAGATAAACCTAAGATGTGATACTACATAACGTTCAGAGCATCTATTATACATGGAGGATGACATGTTGGAATTACATCCTTAACAAAGCCAGTGAGATTATCCTTAACACATCCAGTCATAGTTAATTAATGCCCTTTCTATTAACACTAATTATATGGTTGTCACCCTTTCTCGTGTACGGTATTACTTCTTAGAGTTTTAGTAGGGTCAAATGGATACGACCAAGATCATCATGTAATGTCAAGTGTCTTAGCTGATGGCTATATGCAAGATATCTAACTATCCAGATTCCTTTATAATCCTGAAATATTCACAGTTGTGTGCGAGCAGCTCCTTTATAAAGCTGACACATGCACAGTGCCCGTAAAATTAGGTGACCTTATCCCAATCATAGGAATAGAGACTCCAAACTGGCAGTATAGACTCTAAACATGTATCCGCGTGTGCATATATTTGCATGTACGAAACGGAAATTAGCTAATTAGATGATGTGGGGATCCCAATTGTCAGGTGTACTATATTTCACTTACTGTCCTCATACTTGAGGGATTAATCCTACTTACCATGGTTTCAAATTTGCCCTATAAAGCGTAGATTTCCCCAAAATTTCACTTTTTGAAAAGCGTCAAAAATCCCTCGCACCAATATTCCTCTTATCTTGAAATTTTTTGCACATATTTTGACAGGAAATACCATAAAGAATTGGAATTTCCCCCAAAATTTTGCACGGAATCTTCCTATTATAGATGTGTAGAATTTCCATCAGAATTGAAGTTTAAAACCATGATTCTGACTATAGACAATTTAAGCAAGACAGAGATTCTATAAAAAAAACCTACAAAAAATGGTAAAAATGACTTTTAAACTAATAGAAAGCTGCAATGGAACTGCCACCTCAACAAAGGTTTACAGTCAATGAGGCAAAGTGCCAATCGATTTTGATTGAGGGCTAGTTTCCACCTGTAGGAAAGCATGGATCAAACCTGCATGTGTTGCTAGGTACCATCTGGTCCTAAAAATTCAGATATACTTTTTTTATCAGTAAATAAAGTATGTTTTATAATTGGTAAAACGATACTGTACACAAACAGGCCTTATAGTACACAAAATGTGTAACCAAAAGGACCTGAGAGACAAAACTATACCCCTATACTCTTACCCGTCTCCTATATAATCAATTGACATTCAGATATAATACAGGTGTTAGAGGGCCTTAACACTAAGGGAAAAAATAATCAATCCACCATCACTCAGGTTGATTGGATCCCCCTCTCAAATAATCAAAATCCACTGCAACTGCTATTTGCTATCTTTTACAAGGTAACAAGTCTCTGCAAATATTAATGTCCTAGTTCAGTCAGACAATAAAAACTTTATAATTACCAACAAAATCTGGCACACTTGATTGCAAAGCATTTTGTATTAATATGAACAAAGACACTATGTTTCCACTTTTGAAGAAACAAAATGGAAAACGGAAGGGTCGTGATCTAAAAAAACAGTGGTCAAAAGCTGCATGTGTGGTAAGACCTTTATTCTACATTGATAGATAAGCTCACAACCAATTAACTCCTCAAAAGATGATCTCTTGTTTTCACCTACAGACTATGCCTAATAATTGGTTTGCAAGACAAGTAACAGTTGATCCAAGCTTGTTAGCTCAGGGTCCAAGCCAACAAGACAGAAATTTGCATTGAACAAAGGTGCAAAAGACATTTCATA
This sequence comes from Pachysandra terminalis, assembly GCA_031762675.1. Taxonomy (NCBI): domain Eukaryota; kingdom Viridiplantae; phylum Streptophyta; class Magnoliopsida; order Buxales; family Buxaceae; genus Pachysandra; species Pachysandra terminalis. The sequence goes on along the minus strand of JAUPMG010115719.1, from coordinate 9,351 downwards.
ATGGTTTATCAAAGGAAGCAGACCTTCACATACACAAAGAACTTGTTTTGTTCAACCAATGCAATATTTCTGTTTTGCACTGATATGTTAAATTTGCATAAAGTTGGCTGATTGGAAAAAGATGCTTTGTTCATAATCAAATGGACATGTTTACTATAGCCAACACTCTTGGTTCAGGTGCAATAGCGTTTTAGTGCAGCACGTGCACGTACCATTCACATGAACAGTGGTGCAAGTGCAGCCCGGGGAGATTGTTAGGAGATGAAATCTCAACTCATGAAAAGTTGAGTTGAACCTATAAATATTATTATCAATAGATTTTACTTCAGATAAAAACAAACTTTTACCATTCCACTACTCAATACAAAATTAATTACAAGAGACTACAGGCAACCTGTGTATATTGCAGCAAGCTATGCTTTTGGGTTGAGATCCACAAATTGATTGAGAAATTTCATAACAGTTAATAAAAAGTCACTAATGTGTATGCGGAGTGGACACATAATTCAAAAAATGGCATATTAATCAAAGGTGAAAAGGTGTAAAATGCAACGTACCATTTCTGGGAAACAAGTAAGCTGTTCCACTTTAGTAACGGAAACCCCAGCTTTTTCTAAAGAAGTTGCAGTTCCTCCAGTTGAAACAATAGTATACCTACATTATATTAAAGAGAAGAACGCTATGTGGGACATGAACATTTCCGGATATAAAGAAAGAATCATTTACAGGAAAAGGGGCAAAGAAGAAAGATTAGCATATGGCCAGATGCAGGCAAGTAAGCAAATAACAACAACTTGAGAAGAAAGCAACATAGAAATCTCAGAATACTCAGAGTGGGAATGGAAATAATAAAGTTCAATCCAGAGAACAGAACTAGAAAATGAAGTTTTATAACAATTCTGCGATGTCTTTTTCAATTCTTAACTATCTTTAAGTTCATAGAACCATTATAAGTATTAACTCAAACTTGAACTTTAGCCGCTCGTCTAAGGTCTAGATATTTCGCAACAAGTCAAAGATAAATCCATTTTCCCAACACAACTCCAGGACTTAAGAAAATGACATGTCCACCAATAATTAGTATTAAACACTACAAAAGTAAAAGTAAACACCTACACCAGCATTCATTTCTCTTCTGTTCCATTTCCACATTTATTGGCTCCTAAAGATTGCAAACAAATCAACTTTCAGGTAGTCCATTTTCCTTTAGAGACCATGGTGCAATAAATATGAAAAATCAAATGCTGCATAGCAAGGCATGATCATAGTGTTTAAACTCGGTATCGGATTGGGGATCGTCCCGGTCCAATACCGAGTTGGATCTCCGATCCAGCTCAAGATTGGCCAATCCAAACATGGCCCAAATTATTTTTTTTTTAAATCATAAAAAAATTTGAGAGGTATCACAAACGATCTGACTTGGTTTCGGATGAGTCAGACAACTTTAGCAATTTTCAGGATCGGCATGGGATCGTGACTCGTCCCGAGCCGATCTCGAGTTGTATCGGCCGATCCGACTCGGGATCGGCCGATACTTAACACTATGGGCATGATAACCTACCAAAAATTACAATTCCAAACCTGTGTATCAGAACTTTTCTTTTTTTCTTTTTTCTTTTTTCATTTTGTTTTTACTTCTTTGGATTTCTCTTCCTGGAAGCCCCATGTCATGGCTTTTGGATTGTTGGTTTTACATTTACGTAAATTATTTTACACTTACAAACCTATATGTACAACTAAATTACTCCTACATGAATCATATGAACTAAATTTACTCAAAAGCATATCTTTTAGCACATCAATTCAATAGTAGTCAAAAGAGATTCTTTTTAATCCGTGTATAAGATAAACAATTATATTAGTGCCTAAATTATATGTCTCCAACCATCACTAAGCTATAAATAGAATATAAACATTGTGAACCAGAAACGATATCCCAAAACCAAGTTATGAATCCACCATTGCCGATACACAAACGCCGCATTGCCTCATGTTTTTATACAAATGCTTGAGTTTCACTCAACTAAAATACTTATTGTCAATCAACCAATCATTCTAAAGAGAAGAATTTACTAAAAGAGAATCAAGAAAGAGGTGTCACCAACCCTAAGCCCTGAAGTCCATTGCCAAGGAAGGCAAGGTCTCGCTTGTCTGACAATGATATCAGTGCTTGCTTATTTCCTACAATGAAACATGGAAAATTTCCTTAAAAATGAAAAGGAAAAAAAAAAGAGAGGAAATAAGAACAAAGAGAAGAGTGAGTGTGAGTAAAAATTACCAGAACCAGAAGATTGAGACTCAATCTCCGATACCGGCATGGTTTCTGCCTTGGCCATGGCCTTGAAGGAGCTACTCTTAGATTGCAAAGACAACGAAGGAATGCGAAATAAGAAAATTGGAAACTGAAATGGATGAGAACATACGAAAAGTTAGATTTTTCACATTAAAAAAATAAAAATAAAAATAAAAAAAAGAGAGGAAGAAAACAGAGAGATTCAGAACAGTTTCAGAAGGGGAGAAAAAAAGGTTTTTTTTTTTTTTTTCTGATTTTGGAGGGAAAATAACGTGGAATAGGCTGTATAGTTTCTGTACCTGTTGAGAGCAACGGATAGTTGTTAGAGAGTGCGAAGTGGTGGCAATGATGGTGGATGAGGAGGTGGAGATGGAAGTGGCGGAGGAGGCAGAAGTGGCGGCGGAGGTGGTGGAGGTGGCGGCGAAGCTCAACATGTTTGGTCTTTCCTCTGTTTTCAACCCTTCAACCTTTTAGGGGTGTGACTGCGAATATGCGGCTGTGCGTTTGCTTGATCGCGTAGGATGAAGCCTGCCGATGCGCTTGGTTGTCCGCCTGGGTTAAAGCCAAAGCGAGTAGGGTTAGTAGCTCGGTCGTGTCGGATTGAAGTTTAAGGCCCGAATAGTTTTCGGGGCGGGTATGTTTTTATATTAGATTTGTTGCTCCCGCCCGACCCGATTATGTGAAGAATGATAATAAGTAATACATAAATTTCACTGAGTGGTGAGAATTCTATATTTTACCTGCCTGTGTTTAAATCTTAATAATGGTGAATCCCACTAATCACGTGGCGCTATCATAGAAGCGCATGTGTACGTTTACTGAGTATAGCTGCATACACTGAATCATTTAATAAAGTTGTTAACTGCTATACAGCCGTCTCTTACGTACCAATTGTCAACAACAGTTGCACGTTAATTGGACCGTTTGGTAAAAATATGATATTTGAAACGGCTTAGAGATATATGATCGTTCTTATCACCAAAAAGGAAACCTTCTTAAAGAAATAACATTTTTGAATTACGGCTTGTAGGAGAACGCCACGTGTCCCAAACTAAACAAACATAAGCTAGTTTCCTTTTGAATGTTCAAAAGGCTAAGGATTCGTATTCCTATGACATACTGTCTTCTTAATGACCGAAATAATAAGGATTTTTACATTCCTTCTAAATGAACTTATTCCTCTCGAATGACAGATAAAGAGGTATGTTACCCCTAATGGACTTTTCAAATATATGAAACTTCAAATAAAATCTCGAAGTCACATCTATTCATTCTTTAGACGAGACTTCGAGTGATTTTATTGTATTACCTTTATATTTCAAAGGTAATTCGCTTGAAGAAAGATCTTCTAGGAAACTTTTATGCCTTCTAACTCAAAAGTCACTCTTGGATCATATCCATAGACTTCGAAGGACCATTTATCATATTTTGCCTTAAAAGGATCATGAAGTATGTATATTTCTTCCTGTTGAGGCGAATTCGAAGGCAAACTCGAAGGTTAACCACCTCCAGATGCTGAATTCGAAGGCTAACCACCTCTAGATGATGAACTCAAAGGAGATATATTTCCTCCTACTAAAGTGAATTCTAGGCTAACCACCCTGAGATGGTCAATTCGTCAAGGGTTAGTCACCCTCAAAGGACTAAGGGTATGTCACCCTCAAAAGACTAAGGATTTTGTTCCTTCCGAAAGACAAAAAATTGGGTTTACCCCCTCGAATGCACTCTTATATACATCTGAATTACAAAGTAACACTCGAAGTCACTCTTATTCATCCTTGGGAATTGACTTCAAGTCATAGTTTGGTTAGTCTTTGACTTTTAAAAGCAAATCCCCAGTAGAAAGAGCTTCAAAAGTCAAATTTACACCATCTCCAGAAGTATTTCCTGAAGATAGGTTTCCTACAAACTTTGAGAAACTTCCTCTCACTTTACTTCAAAGAATTTCATAAGGGAACATATTTACTTCTAAGTTCATTAAAATAGAAGGCACTCTAATTATTTACTGTAGCTATAGACCTTAAAGGATTTCAAGATAAACTCTTATTTACAGGGACTATTGATCATGAAAACGAGCTCCCTGATGAGAAACTCAATTTCGAGTTCTCTATATGGGTAATTCAAGAATACATTGGTCACCTTGTAAGTATACAGTTACTTTTGGTTTCCTTTGAAGAAAGATAGCCGCTAAAAGAAGTTCCTTCGAAATATACGAATTTAGAAAGGTATTTATGACATTGAAGTGACTCCTTAAAGTTTGATTGAGACGGATTTCTCAGAAATAGACATCACGTGATAAAACCTCAGCTACTTATACTATCTATTGTATGACTTATCTAAATGGGGTTTTGTCTTTTCTAGAATGGCGGCAAGAATGGTGACGTTGCTTTTAGATTTATATTGCATGTAACACTTGTCATTTAATGCGTGTTCCTCAAGGTCTAAAGTAACCTATCACAGAGCAGGTTTTGAAGATTTGAATGACTCATCCCTCTTTTTGGAAATAACTTGGGTGTGTTGAAATACACGTGACATTTGAGATATGTTTAATGCATGGGGATATTTATAAGATCCTATGTGGACATTTGATTGATTGACATTTGTCTTAATTTGAGAGGTTGAGTTCCCTATAAATAGCAGAACGTATCTTCCATTAAAGGGATTTGGAGAATCTCTGAAATTAAAAGGTAGAAAATAGTGAGTAAAGGCTCTAAGAGAGAAAAGGGATAGCCAGTCATAAACGTGTATTTCTCTACATGTTATAGACTTCGATTCATTCGAATTCTTGAGATTTTCTTGCTATGAGATATGCATTCAAACTGACTTTTCAGTTATTGCAATATCCATTTTTCCCAATGTCTCTTTTCTTTGTCTTATTCACAGGTGACGTTTGAGGAGGAAAGCTCCTAGCAGAACAGCTGCGCAACGGTTTAGGCTGTCTTAAAATAGGCTCTCCCTACCTATTTTTCTAAAAGGGTGTTTGTATTGATTCTCATGTATTAGCTGTCAATTCATTCTAATATATTTGTCTTTTACAAAACCCGTCATCACCATTTGGAAACTTCACTGGGGAGCTTGTAGTCATTCCATTCACATTTTATATGTCTGTTGCTGTCTTTATGTTGTCTTTTGTCCATGGATCCGTCAAGTTCAAACACTCTTCCTATAGTGGAGGAAGTCCCAAAATAGAATCCTCCGCAGGAACATGTTCTCATCAAGACCTTGATGAGGTGGTTAGGTATCTCAAGGAAACCATCCAGATCCTACAAGCTCAGTTGGATGCTCTTTCTGACAAGCTTGATCTTAATCGTCCACCAAATCTGGCCCTCAAAACTTCTCCTACAGTAAACCCTCCTCCATATACACCCATGCCTCCATCTGTACCCAAAACTGACTTTGTTACCATTGTTGATGTTCAAGCTCTTCTCCAGAAATCCCAGTCCAAGGATACAGACTAAATTGGTAGTGATTTTTGTCCTCCGTACCCAGAGGCACTCTTCATCTGGCCATATCCCAAGGACTACGAGGCTCCTGTCTTTCTCCAGTTTTCAGGGCAAAATGGGAATGTCAGAGAGCATGTGAGTCGCTTCATTGAAGCTCTGGGGGCTTATGTTGGAACAAGGAGCTCCACCTGCGTGAGTTTTCAAAATCACTCTCTGAGCGGCTTATACTTGGTACAGTGGTTGAACCTGGTTCAGTTCACACTTGGGAAGACATGGCAACTTTATTTCATCACGGAGGAGAAGCTCACCAGCATTGATCTTAGCTGTGAGAGGTAAAAGCCAGATGAAGATCTGGTACAATATGTCAAGCGTTTTAGAGACCTTGTGATCACCTACACGGAGGCGGCTTCTGAAGAGAAGTTTGTTAGGATCTGCATCAATGGCATGCTCCTTACAAACCGTATCCACTTAGAGAACCATGAGATCAAAAGCTTCACCAAGTTGTATGAGTACACCAAAAGGATGAATGCTTCCGTTCTTGTTCTTGAGAAGAAGGTGGAGAGAAAGCGTGCTCTCATTGTTACTACTGAGAAGGAAGATGAGCCCGTTTCAAAGAGGAATGACAGGCCTAGTAGCAGCAACAACAACAACAACACCAACACCGAGAGAAGTGCGCACCACCTCCTGAGGCAACATGTTCTCCTGCTCAGCTTGATACCTTGTTGCACGAATGGAACAAGGATGATCGTGTCTTGCTACCACTCATTGAAAATGAGCCCTCAGAAGTAGACAAAAGGTTCTCGCATTTTTGCTGATTCCACCGCAATACTCGCCATTCCACCTTTGACTGCTGGGCTTTGAGGAAGATATTTCACACTAGGTTGGCAGCTAGAGACCGATATCCCAGAAGCGAAGGTACATGTTGATAATCTTCCTTAGCATAAAGGAAAGGGAAAGAAAGTTGTACGCATGTTGTTTGTCTATGGCAGGCATAAGTCAAACCCCCAATCAAGTGAAGCTGTATGTACCACGACCAGATTTCAGATGTTCTTTGAGGACATGCAATTCACCCCGAAGATGAAGAAGGAGGACACTCGAGCGTTATTGGATATCATTGAGAAGCATCACTTCGGGGCTATAATCATCAGGAAGTTTCTACATACTACCCCCTCAACTCAGCAAGACTGTCATTACCTTTACAGAGGAGGACATGATGACTTCTTCAAATGACCACAACAAGCCACTCTATGTAAATGCCACTTTGCAAGATGTAGACATTCGAAGGGCGCTCGTTGACAACGGTTCTGCTGTCAATCTCATCCCTCTCAAGATCCTGGAAGCAGTTGGAGTTTCGAAGAAGTGTATTGTTCCCAGCCAGATCCAGATTCTGGGATTTGACACCCAGTGGCAAGAGACAATGGGCTACATCACTCTTAACATCCGGTAGGATCTTTCAAATTTCCTGCTATTTTCCATGTCATTGATGATAGAGCTGCATTCCATGTGTTGTTTGGAAGGCCATGGATTCATAGAGTAAGAGTAGTTCCCTCTTCTTATCATCAGTGTTTGAAAGGAATTTGGAATGGGAAGTTTGTCCGAGTGATAGCAGAGAGCCCTTTCCCTTTGATGAATCAGAAACCCACTTTGCTGAAGCGGCACACTATAATGGATTCTCGCCGGAGGGAGAATGCCGTGTTGCCAAGCCTCAAGGAAACCTCTTGCCATTATGGGCCACTCTTGAATCCATTGATCCCTCAGTACCATCCTCTTCTGAAGACCGTCGGCCTTCGAAGATTCGTCGTGTGAGAATGAATCTTCCTGATGGAAGATCTGTTTACCGATTGTGACAATTGATAAGTGTGTAACACTTATACTTTTGGATTTATTACTGCTACTTGTTAGTCTTAGAGATATGTTACTGTGAATGAATTAATGCAATTATGCTGTTTTGCAGGTCTGATGAGGATGAGGAGAATATGGGCTTAGACCAAGTCACTAAAGCCTCAATTGAATAAAGCTTCAAGGCTCGTAAGAGGGGATGATCAAGGTTCAAACTCAAGCCCATTTACACCTTGAAGATAGAGGAGAAAGCCCAAGTGAAGCCCAAAAGATCAAGTCTAAACTCAGCCCAGAAGAGCCCAGACTGTGCAGTGCAATTGATCGCAGCACAGTAGGATCGATCGCATGGGCGATGCGATCGAGCGCACGCGGAATTCCAGCTGCAGTTCCGTGTTTGATTAGTTTATGGGTCTGTAAACAATTAAGTTCCTACTTCTTTTGGATAACTTTTAGATTGAAAAACTTGTATTATAAGACCTCTGATAGGCTAGAGATATTAACAATTGGAATTTGAGTTTTAATTGAATTGAAATTTGAGAGAAATCTCGATTCTGCGTACTGTCCTTCATGTTCTTGATTACTGGAGCGTATGTTGTGCATGGAGATGAGCTTCTACCCATCCGTGGTGAAGATCAGTCCATCCATTAGTAGCTAAACTCCTTGTGGAGTGTTGATGTAAACTCCAATCTCTTGTCTATGGCTTAAATCTCATGATTTTTAGGTTTTTAATTCTTTAGTTTGATAATTGCATAGTTAAGAGGATTGATTTCCAATCAGATTTTAATGCTTATAATCATGCCTAAAAGAACCTACTGGCCATAGATTTGTTATAATTGAACCCAAAATGTTCCTATTTTCTGTGATTATAGGAATACTAATTATGCAATCGTGCTCATTGGCATGATGATTATGATAGGATTTGATAGGCCTGTCACGACCCAAACCTAAAGGAAATTCACGTGGGAATCCCTTAGGTTCAAACCGCAACTCTCACCCCATATCCTTATAGGAGTGGAAAGTAATAAGAGCCAAACCATAAAAATATCATATAAGGCTTTTATAAATTACTTTTATTGAAATTAATCAAAATAATCTAAGTTTATTACATTAAAAATAATCAATAAATCATAGCGAGAAATAAATAAAGAAATTGCCTATTTTAAATCAAATCCTTATTAACTAAATTATTACATAAATCCAAGTAAATCATCCCTATTACATGTTCTACTAAAATAAACAAATAAATCGTAAGTATATATATTATCTTCATCACTTGTTCTCCACCTTGATCTCCATGGTCCTGCAATCTACTAACTAAAGATCCTAAAAAGGTTGCTTAAAGGCGTCAACTACACTTAGCTCAGTAAATAAATCAATTAAATAGTATTTTAGATTGGAATAAGGTCAAAGCCATTCTCCAATGATCATGTCATAGACTAAACAGAAATAATATGATAAATATGCAATTAATGACATACTAATGATAATGATGTGATAAATATGATATGCAATGTAATGCAATATGAATGCAGGTTTAGTTTTAATGAATGCAATGCATGCTCATGGAACAATAAAAGGGTGATCACTAAGTGTGATCCATGCAAAAACATATGTTATGCAATTATGCATGTTGTTTAGAATTCGAATTATGTAAGTCACACACTAAACTAATCAATTACTGAGTAAGATGTCTTCTCACGGCCACCCTCAGTAAGATATTCCATGTGCGCATCATAGTTTTGAGGGGTTTCGACCAAGAGGGCACAATTCTCCCAC
>JAUPMG010115709.1:0-11894 GCA_031762675.1 Pachysandra terminalis | reverse complement strand
AACCCATTCAGTCCTTGAGGTTCGACACCCTCAAAATAGCCCTATCCTATAAGGAATCCTATTGCGAGTGGTTAATTATTATTGACACATCAATAGGCATCAGCTACACTTAGCTTAGAAGATAAACAAACAAATATAAACAATATTTAAGATTGAAGTAGGGTCAAAGCTAATCTCCAATGATCATGTCATAACAGTAAATAGTAATATGATATATGCAATAATATGATGTATAATGCAACAAAGTGTAGTGTGATGCAATATGAATGCTAGTTCAGTTATTAATGAATGCAATGCATGCTCATGCAGAAATAAAATGAAAGGGGTGATCTCCAAGTGTGATCCATGCAAAAACATATGCTGTGCAACATGGATGCTGTTCAGAATTTGACTATTGTATGCCCCAGACTTGATCAATCAATTACCAAGCAGGAAGTCGTAATGAACCTTCCCCCCTACACAGGTTTGTTTAAATAAGATATTCTATGTGCGCATTCTTAGTTTCTAGGAGCTTCGACCTAGAGGTCACAATCGCCTCTGTTATTTTCGATTATGGGAATAAAAACAAGGGTCACTAACGTGATCAAAACCTCAGTGAGTCATACACTACCCGAATGCCAATAGAATTTCGCTCTGCATCCGTTACATACATTACATGGTGCGCTATCGAGATGAAAATACAATGGGGTATATAGGGGTAGCAAGTCCCTCAACCAGTTTCAGTCCATCCGGGACTTCCTCACCATAGTATGATATCAAAATCATAACTAATCTCAGTTAAATCAGTACCTTCAACTGATGTGAAGGTCTGATGGTATGGTCAAACACATGACCAGAATATGATCATTAATGCAATCAGGCTATGTTGTGCAAGTGTAGTGTAGGTGCACATTAACTAATCATACAATATGTGTACAATGGTGTAATAAGTCAAATTTATCAACATGAATGAACAAATCATGGTATAGGTTTCATGGTATTCAATTTATGTGAAATCATGTGTAATGATAATAAACATATATAATTATCAATTCATCATTATAAATCATTCTATCATGTCTTAATATCATCACATATCATTAATTAAAATTAATCAGTAAAACAACACATAGCATGAAACTCATCAAATCACGAACTTTGGGCTGTCCGACGTCCTAATCGGCACACCGGTTGGCCACCGGCAGCCTAGGCAGAGGCTGAACTCACAAAACACAGGCAGGCCACCAGCATGCTAGGCAGGGACCAAATTTATGATTATTCTTCAAGTGTAGCCATCTGTAGGCTATTCGGCACGCCGGTTGCCAACCGGTAGCTTAAACAGTGTTTAAGGTTAAGGCTTCAGGGGCAATTCCGGCACGATTCCGGCACGCCGGTAGGCTGCTGGATTGGGTTTTCCGGATTTTCCAGTTTTGACATACAGTCGGTATTTGTTCATTACTCGGTCAATACTTATCGGAATCACTTCAAACGTGTTTTGTTGGATTCCTAACGGATAGGGGAATCTCTAAAAAAATATAAAATAAATAATATAAAATATATACATAGGTCCTGTTCTCAGTCGATTTGGTCTGTATAGTTTTCCAGATTGAGTTCTTACGTAAAAAGTATAAAAACAATGATTCTAAGGTTGTGCTTATGACCTAGACAGCTAGTTCAACTAGAAAATAGAGTTTAAATTGAATACCTACCTGAGTTCTTGATGACTCTTCTTCTTCCTCCTCTTTGAGCTTGAAGTCTGAACCTTCTTCTCCAAGCTCCAGCAGTTCCAGCAATCAACTTGGATTTAATTTTTATGATTTGAACGACCAGGACTATATTTATATAAATTTTAATCTTGTCTCCTAGTTGTTCTAGAGTTAAGGTTAGTTTTGGATTATGTTTCTAGTCCTAGCCCCTAGATTAGATTAGTTAATTTACAACCTTTAGATGAGAGGTGTTCCAATTCTAGTGTGAGTTAACGATTAATCTTATCCTATTTATAAGTAGAAGTTGTATTATCTTGATCTAATCCTTAGCCAATCAATTAGTTTCCTAATCTTTAAACTAATCTTTATCTTATCTATTAAAGTGAATCCTAGTTAAGTTATAACTTCTATTAATATTATTAAATCTAAACCATTAGATTAGTCTAATTAATCCCAACCATTGATTTTAAGTCTTTTAATCATATTAGGAATGCTATTGGTTGTTTTAATCTTAATATAATGTCCTAGTTGTATTATAACTTGACCTTTAATTAACAGGTATTAATTAAGACGAAAAGTAGTTATTAATTAAGTGAATTGGGCTTTAGTCTAGTTGGGCCTAAGTCTTATTAGGCTATACTTAAGTCCGTCTAATTAATTATTAGAGCTAGGTCTTGTTTGGTTAGTTTTAGTTTAATTAGTTAAACTAGTTTTCTATTTAAGCTAAAATGTTCTTTGTTTATAACCTATAGTTTTGTTTTATTAATTTTTCTAAGTTATAATATTTTTTAGTCTTTCAAATTATGATTTAAATTTCCCTAGATACACATTATAACTTAAAGAGTTATGTTAAGCACTTTAGTTTCCCATTGTGCTACCCTCCAATCACAAACAGTCAAAGTCAAACATGTAAACTAACTTCTAAAATTTTAAATTACACTTATATTTTAATTAATTACTAATATATCCCTATAAAAGTTCAGGTTGTTACACTACTAAACTCCTAAAATTTCTCTAACTCCTTATCCAATAAGGACTAGGTGGGTGAACAATAAAGGAGTAGGCCAAATAGCTTGGTCCAATTATGGATGCACCAAACCGGGTTCTCCTAAACCCAAGTGGGTCATCCATGATATCCAATGTCTCCCACTTGTCCATAGTGGACACTACAAGTGTGCATCTCTCTCATACTCATCGGACCTCCCTATCATGGATACTAGTCATACTAGTTGTTGAGTTTGTGATCGACGAGCACAAACTAACAGGTGAGCGGGTACATATTAAGTTTTGTCACATCCCGATTCCAGGGTATACCCCTCAAGGGTCACCACTAGAATCCGCTGACGCAACTCTCACCCCCTCCACAGGAGGTGGCAAACAAGTGAATAACAAGAGACCAATCTAAATAATATTTAAGTTTTAGATATGTCATACCAGGATCATCACTAACCAATCTCATAATGCTGAAGCTTCTACCCAAGCCTGCCAGTAATCTATCAAAGTAAGCAGTATAATCTGAAAGACATTTATCAATGAGCGTGAGCTATAAAGCCTGTGAGTAAACCCACAATAACCAGGTATTTACTCAGAAACACAAACCACTAAATAAATATGAAATGCCTTATAGGTTAATTATCATGGTCAAGATTTAATCCTTACTACATATGCATTTATATGGTTAAATTCTATGAAGGTCTATTCATGACATATTTATTATCCAATACTAATCATCGGAACAGCTCTAATCTCATTATCAAATTAATCCTTGTCTTAACCATCATTTAATACTACATCCTCTACATAATTTAGATCTGAAGATATACTGGGTATCCTACTAGTCGCATTCACTAAGTGATTTATGAACAGTTCATACAATGGTACGTGGCATTGTTCTAATTAAGTTCACAGCCTTCAAGTGATTCAACTCATGATATTATTGTAAGTTGTAGTTCGCTTCTATACAATTTAATCTTCTTATCTATGTAATACCGTCTACAGTGTTTATATGGTTCCAATCTTATCAATTATATAGCCCAGTTCTTCCCTCTATATGTTCTCATATAACATCTACATAATCAATTACTTAAAATTTGCTAATCTCGTTCTTAACATATTCTAAGTTTTACTTTTAACAACTATTAGTTACGGCCTTTAATATTCACTAAATACCATGTCATTCAAACACATTACCAAAATCAACACACTATGCAGTTCTCTCATCCAAACTCACTGGGTTTGGTAATATGCATGCTACTCTACTCATATCTACATAATGATATGATGTTGTATGCTCTATGCTCATTCTCAAGAGAGTCAAGTCTCCCTTTTTTTCAATTCCCAATTCAATCACAAAAACATGATATGCATGCTATTGATACTGTGGCCACTGATATGTTCACGCTTGATCCTCACTGAGGCCACATTCATCGCATAGAACATCATGTACCCATTCTGGTTAAGGCACTCTAAGTGGATTCTGTGTATATAACACAATTTTAGGGATTTTCAACCCATGGGAAGTTAAGTTCCACCTTTATTTTTTATCATGGAAAAAACTCGAGACACCACACAGGACTCTCCCCCCGTGTCACATTATAGCCCACTGCTACCAGTAGATAATAATAAAGTTACATTGGGCTTATTGGACCTCTTTGGTCCTCACCCTAACCTTGCCTCTATGGGCATTCTCATTATTACCTTTATCCATTCTAACTCATTCAAGAGTTAATTCACCATTGGTATTCCCGACTGCGAAGTCAATATGCAATGCAGTCGTATTACGATTCAATTAGATTTAACTAATGCAATAAAAAGAAAGCATTCCATTACAAAATCATCGACAACCATTCAGTTTATCATGTCATGGATTCGCACTTCCATGCTCAACACATTTGAAATCATACACAAGTTCCTTCATTATACATACCATTTTATTCATAAGTGAAATAAACAAATATATCTAAGCACTTTCAAGGACTTACATCATTTTTCCTTCTCATCACATAATCACTAGGATGAGCACTCTCGTCCTACCCACAAATAATTACACAAACACTATAATTGGTCTACAGATAGACTTGTAATTGAGATACGTTCTTGTTCCTCTTAGTACCCTCGTTCATTCACTATTACACCCTTTATGGTTTTGTAATGACCCAAACAAACTAATAAAGTTAATGTGTAATTAATAGGAAATTATGAGCTAATTTAAAATTTTAGTAATAGCTGTATTGTTTGACTTTTGACCGATTGTGATTGTGGGTTGTACAATTTGGAAACTAAGTTACAACACGCACAATCATAATTTCTAAAGTTGAACATGTGGCCAGGATCTTATAGGAGGTTTCAATCTCAAATCAATGGCTGAGATTTAAAAACAATAATTAGTAAGTATTCTCTACAAACAAAGTTAGTAATAAAGCTAGGATTCTAAAACTGAAATAGTAATAAACCAACTTAGAAAGAAACCAAAACTTGCTGGAAAACTAATCTAAGGGCTGAGAATCAAATTAATTAATCTAAAGGCTGAGATTAAGAGTCCATAGTTACTAATCCTAGAGTTCCTAAGTATTTATATAAACACAAGGCTTTGGGAGATTGATTGATCACTAGAAGAAGAAGAAGAAGAAGAAGAAGAAGAAGAAGAAGAAGAAGAAGAAGAGCAAGAGGTGTGAGTTCTCTACACCAACCTTGAAAACAAGGTCAGTATTCAAGTTTAACTTTATTTTTGATTTAATTAGGAGTACAAGGTTACTTTCATTGTGTATGAAGTATTTTAATAGCTTTTAACTTGTTTTCCAAGTTTTGATCTTAGGAGATGGTAAATTTTAATTGTGTTATGGTTTGAGATATCTAATTATTGGGTTTTGTACGAAATTCAAAGTTAGGAAGGGTTACTTAATAGTGTTTTATGTTTAAAGTTGAAGAAGAACTAGAATTAGGTAGATTGATCCAAATCGCGAGGTTCGGCAGCCTACTCGGCATGTTGAACATTCCACTGGACACACCCAGGAGACCACCCGGAGGCCTTGGCAGCCTACTCAGCATACCGAGACCCTACCGAGCCCCACATACTGATTTTCAGGTCACTGGAAAAGCTACCAAACAAATATCGGCATATCGAAAGGTATATCGAGCACCACAAAGAGAGAAATAGGGTTACTGGAAAAGCTACCGAAGGATTTTTGGCATACCGAAGACCCTACCGAACCTGAAAGTATGAGCAATTGAACCAAACCCAGAAACCCAACAGGAGGATTCGGCAGACCCCTCGGTATACCGAAGAGTCCACCGAATGCCTACCGAACCCACTCGGTGAAAAATACAAAACTGGTCCGTTCACATGTATGCTTATTTTGACCTAATTATATTAATTATGATATTAATTTTGCTCAATTGTGATTATTTCATATGCTTACTTCTTTATGAACCTAATTACGATGTTTAATGAATATGTGATATTTTGACTTGCTTTCATATTGCTTAATTGATCATTCTTAACATGTTAATTAGTTATATTACACCTTGTACACATGAATTGATTGTTTAGTTAATGAGCATATACTCACTTGCACATCATTAGCTTCATGACCATGGATTTGGTCTACAAGCCTAACCCTTTATATGTGAGTCCACATTGCTGGATTTCATGATGACTAAGAGAGTGATATGATTTGGAATCATAATATGTGAGGAGACTTATATTATTTGTGTTGAGGGACTAGCTATCCCAATATACCTACTTTTTTCCTATGGACTATTAAGGAGTGATTCCTGTTGATTATTGATAGGTATGATTCCCTAAGGATAGTTCACATTTTTGAAACCTTGGATGTTTTCCCTTGGTAAAAAATAAGTGGGGGAATTGTGCCATCTAGGTCAAAGCCCCTTAAAACTATGATGCGCACATGGAATATCAAATCTCTGAGAGTGACCCTATATGAGGGGGAAGGTTTGAGAAGACATCTTGCTCAAAGAATGATCGATCTTTTGAGAACTTATGTTATCAATATATCTAACAGTTTGCATTGCATATTAAATTTGTTTGCTAGATCACACTTGGTGATTATACATGATAGGTGCACAACAAGCATTCATTAAAGACTTGACCTCATGCATATTTGAACATGTCTCGATATTCACTTGTATACACATCACATATATCATGATTCTCTTGTTTACTATTTATATGGATTACCATTGAAGAGTAGCATTGTCCCTACTTCAATCTTAAACATTATTATACTTGTTTATGTAGATACCTGGATCTTGAAAATTTATAATAATATTTAACGATGCAATTATTTGATAAATTTAAATAATGAAAATAATGAAAGAGGGTTTTATGGGAGATTAATCAGTAATTTTTCAGCATTTAATGAAAATAATTAGTTAAAGATTAATTAAGAGGATTTAATTAACATAATTGATCAATAAGGTTAGTTTAGTAATTTCTTATAATATAGGGAGTTGAATCTTAGTTAATTAGGGCATTGTTTAGTAAATAAAATAAGGATAGAGAACTTGGGGTCTAAGTGTTATTAGAAGGAAGTGTTGGGGGAGGAGAAGTAATTATTAAACTTAATTACAAACTAGAAGAAGAAGTGGGTGTGGAGTGTGTGTGATGGAGGGAAGAGAGAATTTCCATTCTCTCAATCTCTTTTCATAAATTGGGCAACGGTTTAGGAAGGAAGTATAAAAAGAAAGAGAGAAGGGAGACTAGGGCAGAAAACCCTAGCCGTCCAGATCAGAGAAAAGGGGAAAAGAAAAAGGGAGAAGAGAAGAGGAGGAAGAAGAAGCATGCAGTGAGTTGAGAACCCCGGATCAGCTTCAGTAAATACCATTTTCTGTATAGTCTTTGCATCATATTTTAGTTGTATTATGAATGTGTGATTCATTTTGCTTGGATGATTTTATATACATGTTGAGATTTATGGTGTATTCTCCTATGATTTGTGGTGAAAGTTGTTAATATGATTTAAATTCATGAGATATTTTTTGTATGCTAAGAGGGTGTTTAGGATGATTTTATACGTTTATTCTTGTTGATTTGATGTTATTGGACCATTAGAATTGAAGATGATTAAGTTGGATCGAAATATGAGTTTTCTCGAAACCCAGAAAATCACCAGATCTGAACCCTCGATTATAGGACCCATATAGATATTTTTAATAATTTATTTTATATTTTTTTAAGCTCCCCCTATTCGTTAGGAACACACCAAAACAAGTTTGAAGTGCTCTGATTAGTATTTAGGAAATTATGACCAACTTACCAACTGTTCGTCGAAGCTGAAAAACCCAGAAAAGTGCTAGTTCGGCAGGGGTTGGTCCACCGACCACCCTGCTGACAGAGAGCATATTTTGGTGTATTTTGGATGCTCGATAGGCTTCGGTCCACTGACCACTCTGCCGAACACCTGAGAAAAGTCACAGATACAGACTGTTTCCATTGAACCTATTGACTTGGGAACTTGACCACTTGACTTGGGATTGTAAATCACATATAATTGAGGATTGTGACACGAAATATGGATTGTTTGATTGTTGTGTTATGTGATGATTATAATTGTTGCCTCGGAAAGGATTCCTTTGATGGCTTCCTAAGGATTGTTCGGGTGTATGGGTGCCCGGGCAGCTTCCAAAGGTTATCACCGGAAATCCAACTTATTATTGGAAAGGACACTTGTGATGGTTTCCGTCGGATAATTCGTGTGTATGGGCGCATGGGCAGCTTCCGAAGGATACCATCACCGGCAATCCTACTATTGGTTTAATGTTGGTTCGGTGACTGGATGGTGATAAACGGAGGTTGTGTTCATCCGTGGGGTTGGTTCAAGTTGGAAAGTTGGTTTGGGGAATTGAGTCCCGTACATTAACTCGTGTTTGGTCTTCATTGTTGATAGAAGGATTGCTCCCGTGTGGAACTCCTTGGGCATAGATCCCTAAACTGTGATGGATGCTCTCGAGTGACTCTTTCGATACTTTGGAAAAAGATATAGAAATTGAGCCCCGGTAGGTTGAAAGTCCTATGGAACCGCACCATACAATGTGGGGTTTAAGAGAGTAGTATTCAGTTGTAGTAAAATGAATGCCTTGCAATTGCTATTGCATGATATGTGAGTGTCTTCCAGCTATAGTAAAATGGAAACCAAGGCAACTTTGGACCGACTGATCATCAGCTTGGACATGCATTAGATTCATTCATATCATTGATTGAGCATTGCTTGATTTGCATTCATCCATTCTTCATACATTCATCTTTCTTTGTAATTTAGTTTCTTATGTGCTTTTGTGGACTTCCACCATGCATGTGTGTTGATCATGTAGCGACCTGTGTCTTTAAATTATAATTAATATAATTTAATTATAATTACCACTAAATCCTTTGTGAAAGATTATATAGGATTGTGTAATTAAATAATTGAAATAAGTATGATTTTTAATTAAAACTAATTATGGGGTCCAATGTGTAATATTAGAAAGACTAGGTTCACTTAAATTATTTTAAAACCTTATGGAAACTAGGGTTGTGTTGGACGTTTCAAGCTAAGGGGATGGAGGTGCCATTTGACTTGGTCATTAGGGGTGTAAGAGACTTTTACTATGTGATTTGAATTAGAGAGAGGGATTGTGTAACCTCCCACTAACGTAACATCAAGGGAGGAGAGAGAATTTGTCTCTACACGTTTGAACAAGAGAGAGAGAAGAGAGAGAAAGGGGTTTTGCTGTAGAGAAAAGTGAGAAGAGAGAAGAAAGAAAGAAGGAAGAAGAAGAAGGAAAAGGCTGCTAAGAGAAGATTAATGGGTGATCCAAGATGCCGGATAGTTGCAGAAAAAGCAAAAGAAACGAGGTAGGGATTCCTGCGTTTCTATGATAACTAATTTTATGGATGATTTCAATGCTATAGATATATATGAGATGCATATTTGATGTGAAAGCATGTAGATCTGAGATCTAGAGAACTAGAAAGGATGCATGCTATGTTGTTATGTGATTCATATGCTTAACATGTGTTGTTGTGTTTTCCTGTGTTATTATATGTTCTTATGAATGATGTATATGTTCTTAGATCCATGATTGATTATTTATTAATCTACTTGTTAGATCTATGGAAATAAAATAGGCCTTTATGTGTTTGATGTTTTGGATCATATAAATGGGTTGTAAAGACTAAAAAACCAATGTTAGAACCTTAGAAAATCTTTTCTTTTGGAAGAGGTACGAAACCCTAGAAGAAAACCCAAAAAATTGGATAAATTTTCCTTTCGGTAGAAGTCTCGGCAGCTTCCGAGTAGCTACCGAAATTCCCCAGAAAAACTAGTTCTATGGACTTGCTACCGAGCCTCGGTAGGACATCTACTGAAATTTGGTAGGAACCTCGGTAGCTACCGAGAATCTACCGAGCATGGATTATTTATTTAATATTTTTCTTAGATTTCCTTGTCAGTTAGAAACACAGTGGTTCAAGTTTGAGGTCAATCCGATGAGTATAAACATAGTTATGAATTAAACACTAACAAGGTGTCAAAACTGCAGAATGCACTTCGACAGGAGTCTCGGCATCTACCGAACTCCTACCGATGACCAAATGGTTTGGAAATTTGAAAGAAGATTCTCTAGTGGGTTGTGCACATGTCCACATAGTTGGTTTGTGTGCAAAAGATCTAGAATTGGTCGAATCATAAAAATTATAGGAGAAGGTCTAAAATTCAGGATTTTCGGACTAATTCGAATGGAATATGAGGTGATATCGACTCAAAGGTTTTGGACATGGTCTTAGGACCTCAATATATGATTAATATGATTAGAAATGGTTGTGTAGGATATGATTGGTCGGATGATGCTTTTAGCATCCAGTGTGGACTTAGGTTTAACTTGGGTTGACTTCTGTATGACTTGTGTTGACCTTGATGATTGACTTGAATGTTGGATGAGGGTACTGTGAGTATCCATGATTGTGATTGATGTCTGTGTCTGAATGATTTGAATGATGATTGTGGATAGATGAGCTTCCACCATGGGTGAAAGTCCCTAAAGGTAAGAACATCGATAGGTGAGCTTCCACCATGGGTGAACGTCCCTAAAGGTAGGGGATGGTAAGGGTATATTCCACCGGGGGTGAAAGTCCCTAAAGGAAAGGTTTATACAAGTGTATTTCCACCGTGGGAGAAAGTCCCTAAAGGAAGAATCTGGTTACAGGTGAGCTTCCACCGTGGGTGCAAGTCCCTAAATGGAATATGAATTTACAGGTGTATTCCACCATGAGTGCATGTCTCTTAAGGGATAGGAATGGTGGTTCTACCATGGGTGCAAGTCCCTAAAAGGATGGGTTGTATGGTTGTGAGTTGGGATGAGCATGTGACTGAGCTAGGCCTGGTGACACCCTGCATTGCTTTGCACCTCATTTAACTCCATGCTTGCATCATCCACTTGCATTGCACTGCACTTGTATTTGAGTTGACTGTGGTGCATATTCATTATGATTGATTGTGAATGTGATTGTGGTTGGGTCGCATTGGTCGTAGCAAGGTGGGACCTTGTGGTTAATGGTTGTAGCAGGTGGGACCTTGTGGTTTATTGGTCGTAGCATGGTGGGACCATGTGGTTATAGGTGTGTTTCTACCATGGGTGAAAGTCCCTAAAGGAAAGGTATGTATTGGTGGCTTCCTCCGCGGGTGAAAGTCCCTAAAAGAATGGTTATGTATTGTTTGTTTGTAAACATAGTGAGACTATGTGTATGTAATGGCCCGAACCATTAGAAGGAATATTAAACTCTATTTTATTGATTTATATTACAATATCTACCAAGTTGACTGGTAATCAGAGCAAATTTGACCCTATGATGCTTGTGGTGTGATTTTTGTGGACCTAGTGTGATGTATGGTAGTTAGTCTTTAAAAATTTGAGCCAATAGCATTGTTGTAATATTTATGTGCTTGATGACGTGTAGGGTAGAGATTTGAGAATTTGACATTTGAAGATTAGATTTGAGTAGTCATAATGAAGGGCTTAGATTTAGTAGTTAGAAAACAAGCGCTAGGATTGGGCAGTTAGGAACCAATGGTTTGGATAGGAAATTAAAAAGGTAGAGGGTGTGGATGTGTGACATGTGGCAAGGGAGAGATAAAAGGTGTAATGACCTGAACCTTTAAAAGTATTGTAATTATTCATATGGAATATATCTGCGTATTTAAATGTACATTAGTT